>CAIGRP010122371.1:0-25252 GCA_903798385.1 Fraxinus cuspidata
CTATATTCATTGATTCAAATTAATTAAATTTCATGTTCGTGAATCAATTTAATTGTTCTGGTACAATTCAATTATTTATTTGCGTGCATGTTTAATAATCAATTTTCAATTAAACATATATTGAAAAACGAAAAGTAAGGTATTATTGAAATAATTAAATTCTAGTATGGCTAAAATCGTCTAGCAAATTATTCTCACTTGATGTGATATTTAATATATTATAGATAAACAAAAAGTTATATCTAAAAAGGCATAACCAATGGAAATACGTGTCTAAGAGGAGATGTACTAGAATGAGATGGATTATATATTTAGAGAGTTTTGTTGTGTAATCCTAGGAGAATTACACGTGCGAGTTCGTATGAGATCTATAGGACTAGGAGTCCATATGGACCTAGAAGTCACAATGCCATCATGTCCTAATTGTGATAAGGTTGTTTTTCCTGAGCTACGGAGCAATAGGACATACTTCAACGCCTTGGTTTTAGTTATAAGGAAGTTGTGTTCGTGGTCATCCTCGATTTATTTTGGTTGAGTTGGGATCATCCTAAGTACAAAATTTGGTAGCCTTGGTTGCTATCCATCACGTACTACATGTCCTTACAACTCACAAATATATTTATTTATATCACTCACTGTATTAGTCATCAACAAAGTTGTTAACTTGGGCACTATAGCTTATGTTGTGATCTCCTTCTGCTACTTCGTCATGGACTATGAATCAATCACTAATATCTCCTCTGAAATCATTTCTACCCCCATTCTTGGTATTTACATTGCAATTTGCGCCATCGTTTTTTGGATATGTGACGTAACTGTTACTTACACATTAATCGTGATGCTTAGTTTGATTGGATTAGCCATTGTTTTTGGGATTGTATGCATCACTTCATGGATTTTCATCTACTTAAGGGTTCTAGAAACCAAGGGCACGACCCTTATAGAGTTCTTTGCCGTTGAAAAAAACAAGTTGTTCTAAAATCTAGGTGATGGTGAAAACTTGACTTCTAAAATTAGTTCTTCATTGTAATTTTATTAAGAATTAGCATATTTTGCATAAATTTATAATAGTAAATAAGTTTTTAACCTTTTTGCATTCCGCAAAGTTTAAATAACTTGAGTCTATTTTATTCGTACCAACTATGGAGTATCTTAGGAATTTAAGGCCTTGTGGTATAATACATAGTCATGTAGGATTTGACAGTAAAATGCACGAGATTTTAATTTTAAATCAAGTCTTAGAATTTTTTTTCAGATGAAAACAAGCTTACCTGACCCCAAGTACTTTGTCTCGATTGCAAGTAAAAAAAAAAACAATAAAAGAGAGAAAAAATAAAGCAGTAAACATGGTAAGAGTGTATGGTGCAATGTTGGCAGTTTATTGTATCCCCTATTGTATCTATTTTTGTTGGACGGCTCACATGAAAAGGAATAATTAAGTGGTATTAATAGAATTAATTAAGGTATATTAATGATATCTTAATAGGTTAGGTGTTTGAACTTTTGCAAAAGAATAGCTACTACTTCTTTGAATTCAATATTCCTTTCTTGATATGTTCAATCATCACATATTTAATGATATCTTTTAACATTATAGTGTCGCTTGTCATTTTTAATTGTGTTCATCGGATTATTCTCGTTGTCGACTTTATTGTATGGTGTAAAATAAATATGAATTTCTTTAAGTTCAAATCAGTTTATGCCACTATTAGTGACATGGGTTGGCTATTTTATCTTTTAATGCACTAACTATGGATTTTTATTTTAATATTTGTCATTTAAATTTCCTTCCTATCTTTACAATTATTTTTATTAGTTGGATTTGGTGGCATTAACGTCCAAAATTAGTGAGCAAACTCGTAGCTATTAACTATTGGTTACATAGATGTTTACATTTTTATACAAAACTCAGCTTATTTATTTTTACTTTTCGCAACTACATTAGAGGTTTTAGTGCCAATAGTCCAATACCTAAAGCAATAAGCCAGATACGTTTACAAGCTAAACAGCTAAGAACAAGTGTTATGGACATACATTTTTTAAATGCTATTTTTAAATTTAATATTTCAATCATTCTTAAAAGTAGAAATACCACTTTTCAGTAGATTAAGAAAGTAGTATTATGATAACATGTTTGAGGTTCTGAGAAGAAGAACGAGTCTTTGTTCGGACACACTTTCTCTCCACCATAACAAACTTTTTTCAAATCGTCGACCGCAATCATTAATTTCACAATTTTTTATTAACTTTCAGCATTATTTTTTAATTTTTTTAACTCACTTTCAACAACATATTTATTTTAATAAAATAATCTTGCACGTAAACTCAAAACTTTTGCACATTGGAGAATTTTCCATCCATTTATCTCATTGTCCCGTTTTGTAATTTCCCTTCTTTCTTCCGTCCACTAGACCCTCACTTTTTAACTACATATTATTCAAAAAATCACTTTTTACAAATATTCTTCTTAAAAATTAGGACTCATACAGGGACTAAATTTTCTTGAACTGGAGAAACAACCATTACCATTACAATGTTTAGATTAGTTAATGTTAAGCCAAATGTACATAAAAATCAACAACTAACAAACGAGGCATGAACTATTAGAATTATATCATCATATTATTTAATTTTATCTGGTATGCGACCTAACACACACTTTTAAGGATATAAAATCTAAGTGGAATTAAGATGAAAATATTTTTAATATTATTTTAGTCACAATAAGAATATAGTAAAATTAATATAATTGTTCATATTTATTCTAATATGTAGTTTGATTTAGGCCTATGGTTGAAACTTTTATGAGACAAAATGATAACTTAGAAAGAATGTGATGCATAGAATTAAAGTAGGAAAAAGAAATCATAACTATCACACTTTTAAAAATAAAATTTTAAAATATGGTAATTAGCACAAAATATCCTTACATTTCGTGCAAAACGTCCATACTTTTTATTTTTTGACATTTTCACCTTTATTTTCACATTTCATTGCCAAAAACGCCATTTCATTCACTTCTCGTTAGTTGCTATCAATTCAATACAAAAAGTTAGATTAATTAATACAAAACGTCCCTACCTTTCAATATTATTATGCAAAACGTCTCCACCTTTCATTTTTTGTCATTTTAACCATTATTTTCATCTTTCATTACTAAAAATGTCATTCCATTCATTTACCTTCAATTGCTCCATTAATTCACTACTAAAGTCAATTTTCTTTTCAAACATCAAGAATAAAATAATCTCAATCCATTTAATCCTTTTTTCCCCGCGTTCAAAATAATTATTCCATAAGTAATGCTAACGTGAATATGAAAATAATTTATAAAAATATTAAATTAAATAAAGAAAAAATGACGTAAATAACATTGTATTTCATCTAACCCAATCACCCTTTCGCAGCCCTTAATGAAACCATCCATTGATGCTCCAAGGCAAATGTACAACCATCTGAATTCTCCAGCATACCTCTTTAAATTTTATCAGTAATACACCATTACAGTAGCCATTGTTGTGAAATACAATTTTTTACGCCATTTTTTCTTTATTTAATATTATAATTTTATAAATTATTTTCATATTCACGTTACTATTACTTAAGGGATAACTATTTTGAAAGCAAGAAGAATAGGTTAATGTACTGAGACTATTTTACCTTTGATGTTTGAAAGAAATTTGTCTTTTTGTATTAAATTAACAAAGCAATTGACATTAAGTAGATGGAATGACTTTTTGGCAATGAAAAGTAAAAATAAATGTGAAAATGCCAGAAAATAAAATAAAATGTATGGACGCTTTGCACAATAATATTGAAAGATATGAAAGTTTAGTGCTAATTACCCTGACTTTTTATATTGAATTAACGGAACAATTGACGGTAAGTGGATGGAATGACGTTTTTGGTAATGGAAAGTGAAAATAAGGGTGAAAACGCAAAAAAAAAAAAAAAGGTAAGGACGTTTTGTACAATAATATTGAAATGTAAAGATGTTATGTGCTAATTACCCTTTCAAAATATTATCATATGTAATTTTTTCAAAATATTAACATATAGAAGAATCATTGCGTCGGCCCAACCCTATCTCTGTTTGTCACCTTCAATATATGCACATCTATGATGGCAAATTTAGCTGATGAGTGACAAACACTCAACAAATGGAAATAAATGAAAGCAAAAAAATCATGAATACCTTCGCACCTTGCGTTGTCACAATAATTACAATGATGAGAATGAAAATTGAAAAATCCCGGGTGTCGCACTAGATATCACTTAACAGTTCACGGATTACTAACTTAACATTTTTAAGTTACCAAATGGTTGTTAGTTAACCGTTTTATTTTTGACTTTATGTGCGGAATTAATCAATTAGAAGCAACAAATCACTTTTAATTGTTTCTAGATGATTAAACATACAAGTCTAATTATCCTATATTGAATTGTCGTGGCAATAAGGAAAACAGTAAATAACACAACATTGATGACAGAGAAATCCAATTGGGTAAAAACTTCGGGACCAATCCAGTTACTTCCACTATAAACAATACGGAGTGAGTTACAGTCAGATGCTATCTAGCCAACTCCACTAGACTTCCCGATCTATTTCCTGCTAACTCCAATGTCTGCTCCAATTGTCTCTTCCCAGCGGAATTCCAAGAACCTACTCCAAGACCTTGTACCCTTCATGTTCTTGTAGTCCAACCTCTCTCAACCTCTAGAAAGTTCTGAAATCCAACTGAGAGAGTACCTTCCTATGACCAATAGGAAGTATGTGTTATAGATTCAATGGATTTGATGTTTTCCCCAAGGTATGGTTGTATAATCTCAAAGGTAAATGGATTATAAAGAAGATGCACAATGAACAGCCATCACAACTTTCGTGCACAGGCTTGGATATTTATAGGAGAGGGTAATTAGGTTGAATGAGTCGGAAAAAATACTTTAAAACAATAAAATAGAGTTTTTTCGGATCAACCAGTCGCTTGAGCAAGGGCTCAGCGACAGCATTCTATTTTTGTCGCTCGAGCGCCAACTGTGTGAGAAGTTAGCGTAAATGTGACGCCGTGTTTCTCCTTTTTTCACACTCAAACCCTAGACCGTATACAACTCAACTTATACAAATTGCACCATATATTCTTGACTTTTACAACACGTTACAAATTAGTCATTTGGTCCACAGAATCGTCAACACTAAAAACCTAACAAACTCCCCATGTGACATTTTGTGACAAAACTATACAATAAGTCAAGGAAAACTAAAAACAAAATCTAAACTACTCAAGCTTCATCAAACTGATTTCTCTTGCATTCCTTGTTAAACATGTTTCCTAAAATTCACAATTCAAATGCCCAGTATAAAAGTACATGATACAAAAAATAATAAAATCATTAAATACATTATATCAACACTAGCTAGATTGAGACGTAACACTAATGTTAATCCAAACACCAACAAAAAAATTAGCATCACACAAATATCAAAAACTCAAACAGATAGGTAGATATGGTATGGAATTCAATGCAATCAAAAAAATTTAAAAATTAAAAATTCTCTCATTCACAACATTTACTTCAACATTTACTTTACTCTCCCCATTTTTGTCACAAATGACGAAGGGACCGATAATTAAAAATATCACAAAATGCTTTACTCTCCCCCTTTTAACATTAACATATAATAACTCAAAAATAATGTTGTTAGCATGCATAAGTATAAGCAATGTACAGTAAACCTTCCCACATAGTTCAAGTTAACATGGAATAAATTGTATAAGTGACTCTTGTGTGTAAAGTGTTACTAATCATTTGTATGTAGGACTTCAAACCTTAATTTTGTGAGAAATGACATGCTAAACCTCACTGCTAATAAGTGTATACCCCTACCTATGAAAATCAGACCATTTAAAGCGCATTAGGACTTTTAAGTAAAAACTCATTTTGTATTGATATTTTCCTTTCTCTCTCTAACTTTAAGCATATTTTATTTTCACATATTTTAATATTTTAAGCTTATAATTATTTTTCACATCTTAAATTTATGTTCTTCTCCATTAAGCGACTAAAATGACCCATGCAGCGAGCTTTAGGCCAGTTAATCCAAGTCAGTTGACCATAAACATCAGGTTATGAGAAATCTCACAGGTTTAATTGCTTGAGTCAAATAGGCTTCGAAAAAGAATATAAAATATCGAACTTTGTACTGCATTTTTTTACCTTTTGTTTCTTTCTTTCTTCCTTCCATTATTGTTATTATTATTATTATTTATTGTGCTGTGAGGTGGGGTGGGGTGGTCGGTTGGTTATGGATGCAAGTCTTATTAAGCCCATATTTGGCCCTGTTAAATTTTAATTCATTTTTCTCTCCCCTCTTATCAACCATACATTCTCTCAATAAAATAATATTACATATAAACACAAAAAATCTCTTCGCTTTTTAATCACACATTCTTCCAAAAATATTACTCCAAAATCAATTTTTTTTTTCAAATAATGGAGCTCAAACAAGGGCTAAGTTGAGAAGAATTTTCTGATTTTTTTAAAGATAGCTGAGTCTGAACTTCTAAGTTGATATTATTTTGATGTTCCAATCTTGCTTAGAGGGGCTGATGTCTTGGTAAAAGAAATGCGGGATATAATAAGTTCCATTGTTCGCAAAACCTGTTAATGAGGTCACTATGATAGATAGAAAGGGCACTTGATTTAGCTTGACAGTTATTTCTGACTTGGTTCCATTCTTAGATCTCATTTTGTACCGTCTGTCTCATGCTAAAATTCAATGTTGATTATTGAAATGTGTTGGATTTATGCATCATAGCCAATTCTCATACTTTCCAGCTAAAAGCAATTGTTTGCATTCAAATGTTTATGTACATTGTATGGGTAGTCTCTTATGGAATCAAGCTATACATGTATAGATGAGGAAAGGAAACTAAACCTGGACGGTAGAGGTTTTAGTTTCTGGCTGATGTTCATTGCTTAATATAGATGCTCAGACTTCTGGTGCTATAACAACTGCAAATTTCTAACAATACATTTTACCTTAAAATATCTGCAATTTGCATACTTCACCATACTAGATGCAATAATACCTATTTGTTTGTGATTTTACTCTTTGCAATAAATTTGCAGGACGTGATTGGCGGAGATATGTGTGAACAGTTCCCAACTTTACCCATGGATCTGCAACGTAAAATTGCTGATGAGTTGGATAGTACTCCAGGGGAGATTTTGAAAAAACCGGAAGAAAAAAGGAATAAAATCATTTGAGATGGTGCTCGTGAAAGGTAAATGTGTCCATAAGATATTTCATTAGCATGCGTTTTTCCTCTATATATGTATATGTATGTAACTATCACACTTTTTTGCTAGTTTATTAGATCTGCAGATGATGAGGTGCTTGTAATTTATGTGTGGCTGGAAATTGGAATCTCATTTTTGCTGTCATTTTCTGATTTTGTTTGTATGATACGTAGTTGAAATATATTCCGTAGACATTTTCTTGATTTTGCTTCAGGTTCATTATCTGAACTTGAGAAAGCTCTTGGAATTCTGCAACTAAAAGGACAAAGACTAGTAATTGGGATGAGTTTGGAGGAGAAGAGGGAACCTGACAGCATGCAGTCAGTTATGCCATAACTGTGGGACACCTTAGGTTAAGATTGTTGCAGAAGTCTAAAGTACATAAAATTGAGGGGTCGCAAGCACGAGGGCATGATAAATGTTTGCTTTATTTTGTGGCTGGATATTGGGCATCTAAAATGATTCGACCAAGATGGTGGTGCCTATGGGGTTTTGACACAATAAGTAGGATTATTTGTCTGTCATTCTTGAGGCTTTATATTACATGCGTTAGTTTTCGGTTTTCATTCAACTGCTCTATAGGGATGTGTTGTTATGGTGAAATTTTACTTTCATTTTTGTTCAACATCTAGTAAAGAGGGCATTCTTTGTTGCATCTACACATCTATTTATGGCTGTGTGGAGACGGCACTGAATTGGTTGGCTTGTTTTCAAAATGCTCGAGTAATTACTAATTGGAGTTAATGCTCACAGGTATGGACGTTAACCTTGGCCATATCGATGGTTATGATGGTTGTTACAAGACGAAAGCACGTTCAGTAAAATAGTCACGCGTGGTTGAAGAATGGAATGTGGCATCTACATACAAATTTGCCCTTTAAGATGCTAAAATTCGTACCTTTGTGCCTTGCTCTTGCTGCAGCCTTTAATCCCCCAATTATCTCGGTTGTAAGTTTTGTAGGTTTGTAACTTTTAGCTTGACATGCCCCTCATGTTTATACCCGACTACTGTAATCAAGTGAAGCATTACAGTAGGTCCGAAATCACTTCTACAGGTCATGATTTGCAGAATTAGAACATGTGAAATTGCATGTTGAGCCAAATGCCCTGTTTATTCAGACCAGCAGTTAAAACCAGATGAGCTTAGTTTGAACTAAGTAGTGACTTGCTTCTTTTCCCTCGACCTCTCCATCTCTCTAATTTTGCCCTTGAGAACGAAGAAACTGACATCATGTGTTAGCAGGGAGGATTTTGGATGTGGAGAGCATCTACCAGTAGCCATTTTTCTTTTATTGTAAGATGATGGCTGAAAAATGAAGTGGCTGGATACTAGGGTGAATAGGTTCCACCTTGTGTAGTTTATTCACGGTTCATCAAATTTGAAATGCTTGGGCCTTGGATTTTCAGTAAATAGACAAGCACATCCATATGAAACCTTCAATTAAATAAAATAAATTACATTAGATCTTCGTCTGAAGAATGTTGATGTAGCTATGTGAACCATTTGAAAACTATGCCTTCCATTGAGAACATTTCTACAAAATTGAGACGATACATTGAACCAGTTTTTCTTATATTTAATCGTCAATGAGATGAATTTACATGAGCAAAATACAATTGGTCGCTTGCTGAGTACTTGGGGATTCTACGATGAATGACAATAGTAGTATGACATTTCTTAATTACCTTTTTACTCTGATTTTTCTCTATATTACAGTAATATTCATTTTCAAGGCCACGATAAATGTAAGTGGAAATTACACCCAAACATGTTTTTAACCTTTCCAATTCGCAAATCAGATTCAAAATTTTTTTATTCAAAAATGATAATACAAAATTTTAATATTAATTATAATATTAAAAAATTTAATTAATCTAAATATTAACTTCACCTCACCCCATTCCATTCACCTTACATAATTTCATTCTCAAACCCTAATCATTTTCATTCTCAAACCCTGATCATTTTCATTCTCTCCTCCCTCTCTTCTCTCCGCCTCTATCTAACCTCTCCTTGGCACAATGAAGATCACCTCCGTCGGAAGAAAATGGCGCTCACAGAGCCTCTGTGCGCAGAGCCATGCAATGGCACCATATAGAGAAACCGTACACGGTGGCAATAAACAGTGTTGACATAGTGTTGCTGCATAGTAGCAATGATGCCGTTGCGCAATAGGATGAAGTTTTTGAGATAATTTTTGGGTTGTTTCTTCCTCCGACGATTTGCTGCTTAGTCAGAATTTTGGATGATTTCTGTTGGTGGTTTGTAAATTGTGGTGGTGGTGGTGATAGTACAGGTGGTGCTGGTGGCGATGGTGTAGGTGGTGATAGTTATGGTGACGGTCCAAGTGGTGGTGGTGCTGGTGGTGCTCACCGCGATTTTGGGTATTTTGGTATGATTTCTTCCTCCTCTGATTCGTTGCTTAGTCGGTGTTTTGGGATTTGGTTATTGTTGGTGTTTTGCAAATGGTGGTGATAGTGCAAGTGGTGATGGTGTAGTGGTTTGTTCGATTGGTGTCGACGACGAGAATGGTGTGAGATGGAATGAAAAGTGTTTGTGACTAACTATTTGGAGATGAAAGTAGACGAAGAGTGTGTGTAACAAATTATTTGGGTGTTTGTAATCAACTATTTGGGTGGGGTGAGATAAACAGTGTTTGTGACCAATTAGTTTGATAGTAACACGTAAAATTTGTGATTTTTAATCGAGAAATAATATGTGACTTATTAATTTCATAATTTGTGAATAATAAGTAAAATTATAACCTATAAATCTATGATATGTAACCGAAAAATAATACATAATTAATTAATTTGATAATTTGTGACCAAAACATTCAGCAATTGTGATCTGTACGTAACTTGACCATAAATTGTATAGTATTTTTACCTTACTGTATCTTGTTAATAAATTTTTATTATTATTTATTTAATTATTAAGATTTAATTATTACCTAGTTTGTTTAAGTTTTAAAACTTATTTCTTAATTTTGAAATGGTATATTTTAACCACCTTAAATATGTAATGTTCCCTAAATATAATCTTCATATTTAGCATTAAAAGAAAAGAAATTTGAGGAAGAATCATATAATAGTACAATACGGGCTTAAATGATACCCATAGTTACATTCTCGAGAGAATAAGGCCTAGTTGAAACCATGTATTACTACCAAAACATGTATGAAATATAAAAACTCGGACAAGTTCACACATGTTAATCAGATATCAATGACATCATATTCAGTGGACATACGGCTTAGAATCATACACCTCCCAAATGACGAGTATCACAAGTAAAATATGAAGGGAAAATCCTACTTGCTACCAATTGGCATCTCACCTTTATGCAGTTAAAAATTTCCTTCTCACAAGTCATATCTCAGATTCCATTTGCCTTTACTGTCAGCATTGAACGTCCAATTATTTTCCTTAATCTGAAAGTACGGAATCTGGAATAACAACGATAGATGCAGTGAGGTAATGAAAATATATCAGTGAACAACAAATAAAGCATTAAACTATTATGACAACTACAGAGAAAATAATTAGTTTCAATATCAGAAACAAATTTGATTATTTGGAAATTTGTAAGTATTAAATAAATTGGCTTATTTTAATGAAAAGATGTTACTGTCAAAGACTAAGAAAATTAAAAAGTAGCATAAAGTCATGAACTAACAAGACTGAAGATGGTAATTGGGAATCTTTTTCCTCCAGTTTGATCTATATCTCCTCAACCCACTGTCCAACTAGGCTATAATCAGTAGTATATCAGATAAATAGAAGCAAGTGAAGGTACACCTAACATAAATCTTTATTATTCCTCGAAGAAACTTGTAGCATGGCTCCAAAATGGACATTATTGTGCCAGTAAAGTGTGATTTACAAATTGCCACCACTAGGATCTTTCAAGTAGAATGCACTTATCCTTGAGAGAGTTTCACAGATAATTAGTCACCCTCAAACCATTGTTTAATCCCTTTTCCGTCTGAATCTACTCTTCACGCCAAAAGAAAAAAGAGAAAAGGAAAAATGCAATTTCAAAACTCCCCTGAATTTTAAGAAAACTGGGATAAGAAAGATATTTTAAATCAAGGAAGACAGAGATGGCACAAGGACACTGTTTCTCAAGAAATGTATAAATTCAAGATATGGATCAATCTTCGTCAGTTATTAAATCATGAAATGAATGCTGACCAATATGACCAACTTTGCATCAATATAAGATCCAGAATCCTTACAGTGTCCAGTAATATACCTTATCAATGACTTCATAGCCAACCTTGAACCTCAAATCTTGGTCTTTTTTAAAATTGAAGATGTACCAAGTAAGTTCAGCTGCTCCTTGGGACTCCCTCTGCAAAAACATTGCGATATACAAATTGCTCATGTAACTAAAAATAATGAAATAGGTCCTAGTATATAGTCGTGATTGTGCTTATGTGAACAATTGTGAGAATCAATAGTCTCACATATGCACATGCATTGCAGAAGGAAAGAAATTCCAACCTTTTTAAATTCCTTGTCAATAATAAATCGACCTTTGATGTTAAAGTTTATCAACCCATTGTCAGTCACTGGAAATGTCTTCTTTCCACGAACACTGTACCTTAACTTGTCTTGCCTAGTGTATTGAACACCGGTGCCAATGCTGGTTGATACCTATATGTCATCATTAATTATATCAATCTAAAATCATTCAGCAACAAAAATTTGTCCAACCCTAATATTTCTTTCTTGTTTCCCCTGTCTCTATAATGGGATAGGAAAGGGAAGGATGGCCTTACCCTCGATTCAATTGTAGAAAAAGGAAAACAAAGAAAAGAAAAGTGTGTACATCAGGATAAAAATGCCTTATCATTGCACTAAGATAAGTTGGAGCTCCAAGCCTTGTGTCTAGCTCTCCATGAAGCTGCCAATATGAATGAACATGCCCATGAGGAAAAAGAGTTCAAGAAACTCATAAGGCTAAAAATAAAGATCAAGCTACACTAATAGTGACAATATGAATATCAACAAAGTTATTCCCTTTAGTGATATATGATGTACAATAGTAGTTCACAGTCAGTCAAACAGACACATTACACTGCCAGAAACTTACATTTGGTCTCAGAAACATTTTTTGAGGGTAAAACAAAACGAAATTCAAAGAAATAATACAGTCTTACAACAGAAATCCATTGAGAGAGACACACTTTTTCATAGGATGAGAAACAGGTCGTCCTGATAATGCTCATTACATATTCCTTCATTTTCCTTTTTCTTTACCTTTTAGGGATATAAACATCCTACCTCATTTATGATTTAACAAATGGCCATTTCTCGTCCCAATAAGCTCACTCCAAAACCTCTATAGCCGACAATATATATCATTGGTGGAAGGCTATAAGAATACAAAACTAAGAATTTTAATTTAACATCGTGTTTTTGATAAAAGAAATAATAATAAATCAACTTCTGAATCGACGCTGATTACCAAACCAGAATCCCAAACAGTTGGGATAAGAGCAGGTATGGCTAAGCTTATAAACATCACCCATAAGTAAGCATAATGCTCAAAATTGAAGAGCTGCATATGTATATAACGCATATTCAGTCAAACTAATGATATGTAAACGAAATTGTCATACGGAAGTAATGATGGAAGGACCTGCAAAAGAGTATTGGAGTCGGTGGCGATGGGATACTTTTCCTTGGCATGGATTCTCAAGGATTTGGAGTCTCCGCCATACCTAAGTGAGCTCTCCATTATCCCCTCTTATCCACTTAACAAAACCCTAATTCTACAACCCTAAATAGATATGGCGGGCACAAACCAACCCTTGGCTCTACAGCTCACAAGTCACGAGAGAGAGAGAGAGACGATTTAAAAAAAAAAAAATCCACTCATTGCGATGTTTCTGGTAAATTATTATTATTATTATTATTATTATTATTATTATTATTATTATTATTATTTATTTTTACTGTGAGATTTAGAAATAAAATATATAACTTATTTTAGTACTGCTTAATTTTCGTTTTCGACTATCCCAACTTATAAGCTATTATTTATTAAATTTTTTAATATACTATTATTTAATGTACCTTGTTATCAGCAAATATAAATTAACATTATTTAAATTATTATTTAATGAGTAAAATGTTATTTATAGTCAACGACTGCCCTATGTGATAACTTGTTATTTGAGACAACAAAGTTACAGAAAATTAATACCTCAGATATAAAAAATAATGTTATTCAAAACCAGCATAAAAAAAATTTGTGACAACAAAGTTACAGAAAATTAACCTTAGATATCAAAAATAATGTTATTCATAACCAGCGTAAAGAAAATTTGTATCCCTAATTTATGTTCTTTGAGTGAAACATAATTTATCTCAACCAATACAAAGAAAATGATGGATGGTCAAGTTAGGTTTAACACTAAGAACGTCATCCTTTTCTTCCTAGATTAGATCTCATCAATTTTATTTCGAAAAGATCATCAACTTCCTGCCTCAATGGTACAATTTTATGCTGTACTGAAGCAACACGATTCTCAGTTTCTCATTCCCCCAATTTCTTCTTATAACAATCTATCACTGTGGAGTGTTTCAACATTAGTTTCTCTTGCAGTTCCTTCTCCTTGACAATCAGCTCATCCACCTACATATGAGACAATAAACCTAATAAGACCACGGATGTTAAATTCACGATTCTACTCTTTTCCCTACACACAAACATGTGATTAATATTTGGTATGCAACACTAGATAAAATTAAAATATTATAATAAACGAGATTTTAGATTCTTCAATTTTAGTCTTAGATACAACCAGTTCTAATGATAAGAAAAGCAAATAGCCCCAACGGACATGACGCGGTGGTAAAGCAGGAGGGTTCTATACGGAGCATCAAAAATTCGAATTCCCACGGCAGCTAGAAGGCAACATTTATGTTGGAAGACAAAGGTCATTTGAAGGAGAACCGTCGAATGTCCGGCCTAATGTGTATAAGTTGTGATCGCATCCGGATTAACCCAAGTGACGAATAGGGGGGAATGCCATCATTCCTCAAGATTAGTAAAACGAAGCTTGGACATCTGAGTCATAAAAAAAAAAACGAACCTTAGGTAAAATAGGAACAACTTGCGGGGAAGATTGCAAGAATGACAACAAGGGTTCAACTCTTTTGATAGATCCTTCAGCAAACTAACTGTCAGCAGCTTCGTGTGCTGCTTTGCAAGCTTACACATCTCCTATCCTTGAAAGATCTCGTAATGAGGCTTCTATCTTGTCATGAACTGCCATACACCGGTTCGTGATGTTTTTTTGACAATAAAAATGGACTTGAGTGATGACTTTAAAACCTAAATTGAACTTACCAATCTTATTAAAATTGGACAAAGTAACGATAAAGAAATGAATAATAAAATACCAAAGTAAGACAAAGTAACACCTAGAGAAATGGATGTAAAGTCAAGGTAAGAGTTGAATTCTTTATTCTTAAGTCGATTTTACCTCGCAACGGTTCCTATAGATGATGTCGATCAACTTTCAAGACATAACGACTAACTTCTTGTATTTGTAGCACTCCAAAAGACAATAACAATGAACCAAAAATATGACTTTTGTACTTGTTTCGAATGAAATGGAAAAAATATAGATTTTTTTATGCAAAATTTCGATTAATGAAATATGATTTTTTATGTTATGTCATGATTGCATATAATTGGGATGAAATAATGGATGTCCCAATGATCTTATTTATGTAGGATGAGAGGTTGTGAGCGGAAAGACGCGCTTAAAAACTCAGCAACCTTTACCAAGTGTCGTAATTTTTGCTGTTGCTCGCCAGTGTGTCACTTGAACGTCAAAAATAAAGAGACCTTCATTCTGTCAAAAATAGCTACAATACTGTGATATTTGAGTACTAGACACGCGACATAGGAAAATTCTTGTGGACACATTAGTTAACAAATAGTTGGGACAGCCTAAAGAAAAAATCAGGCTGCAAATGAATTATTTGTCACTGCTTAATAGCATTGAAACTCGGATAAAAGAATTCAAATAAACACATAAATTAAACAAGTTGGATGACAATCCAAGGTTCCTCTACCAGAATGTAAAGCATCATAACTAGTGCAAAATCAAATTCCTAATCTAGGTATATATGTAGGTGTGTATTGAAAAGTAATCTACATTTAACTTGTCGCATTTCCGATTTTTACTGATTAAATAAACATTGGTAAAGGAACCTTTAAACTACAATAAATTAAAATAACTCAGTCTGTATCAATTATCATTAGGCCATGTGTTGACTTCTGGCAGGAAGAAAAATATTACTCCTTTCAATAGGTACAAAAGGAGCAGCTTGTTAAAGAAAAATATGTGTTGTTTATTCGTAAACCCAAATAATTAAATCTATGCCTATTAACAAAATCAAGGGAAAAAAATTAAGAGAACCCAAAGAGAGAGGTACTGCTCTATAGTTCCAATGTACATTATTAGAGTTTCTATTCAGAAACACGTATACCAAGATTTGAATTTACGGATTCTTTTATTTAATTCAATTAAATAATAGATCTTGCCATAAATATGCATCAATTATATATATTAAAAGTGTTTATGTCCAAAGTTGATTGGACATAGTGCATAACACTTACAAAATTCTCCGTTGGAGAACACGACTAACTAAAAAGGAAAAAACCATACATACAGAAAAATGTCTTCCACATGGTGCGTTGGCAGCTTTTGATTGGAACTGTTTTCTACTTTTTTTTACCATGAACAACTGAAAAATCGTCAAATGTTCCAAATAGATGAATTCTATTCATTTCAACGTTTGTAACCCATTTGACTCAAAAATTGAATATCATGAGAAAATCGAAATTTATCTATGATAAAGAATAACATTTGAAGGTAAGTAGGTTTTCTGTGAATTTATCTTTCTATGACGGAAACCTCTTTTTGTGGAATTGATGTAAGTGTTGGGTTGGGTTGGGTTTCGATATAGCTTCGGTTCCAGTTTTGGTTTGGGTTGGATTTAAGTTCATCCTCCATCTATTTATAAAGAGAAAATTCATCCTGTGACTAATTAGTAGATGCAAATGGATCCTCTAACTATGAATAAGGGGCAATATCATCACCCAAATTATTACTAATAAGCAATATAGTCCTCAAACTATTCTATAAAGGCATATTAGTCTAGTCATCAATCTATTCAGAAGTATGGTCCTCAACCTATTAAATAGAAGCATAATAGATCTCTAACTATCTATCTTACATCCTCCAACTAATAAGAACGGGCAATTTAGCACGCCAATTATTCAGAATAGGCAGTTTGATCCTCTATCTGTGTAAGAGAGGCGATTTAGTTCTCCTCTTATTCTGTTGGAGCAAGTTAATCCTCCGTCTATTCAGAAGTTGATAATTGGTCCTCTATCTATTCAGTAGGTATACTTAGTCCCCATACTATTGACTGGATGCATGTTGGCACTCATACTATTCAACTGATGCAAGGTGATCCAAAACCTATGAGAGGAGCAATTTGGTCCTCCTACTATTGATACGGATATCTTAGTCCTCCAGCTAATTAGAAATGGTAATCTATTCTATTCTTTTCGGTTAAGTTAGTCCTCAAAGTCATTAGAACACGTAATTTGGTCCTACAAAACAGGAAAATTTGGTCCTCCAAGTCATTACAATGGGTATTATTCCTTATTTTGGGTTTTGTCAAATTTGGGTTTTCGGCCTATACCCCGGTACGTATCGTTTTCCTTTTTTTTTTTTCTTTAGGTTAGGGGAAACCGTCGCCTTGCGATGTGAATGGGAGGCGAGCTCCGATTCAAACGGCCGATAAAGATACTAATATTATCGAGAGGGATGACAAGGTGCACGCTAGCTTCTCCACTGTCGCCGGACACAAAGATGACCTGAAACTCCTCCGGGAAGCCATCGATTCGCTACCTCCTCTCTCCGTCAAGGCTTGTTCTCTAACGTTGTGTTCTTGCTTTCACTCTCTTTTTTTTCTGGTTTACACTTTATACATTTTTTTCCTTCTCCATCTTAAGATCAACACAGTAAAACTTCCTGTTTGTTCACGTGAAATGATAAAACTGGGAAACGAGTGCTTGATGCGCTATGAGTTTGCCTTCCAACTGAAAAAATGTAAAATATCAATGTTTTGATGGATCTTCTGTTCTTGTTACCATTTCAAAAGAAGATAACATACTGAGACGAAGATAGAAAATACAAGGGTTTATGCTGTCACTAAGTACTATTAGTTTCACTGATTAATAATGTTTTCTTAAAGAATATTAACTATAAAAATCTTCCAACTCATAAATTTAACTGTCGTTTATGAACGGACGTGTTCTTTCTGAAAACTGAAAAGACACAAAAACGGCAACAGACACCTCTTCATCATCTATAAATAGTTGAAAAGATTTGGCCCTTTACGTCAGTGTATGTGTATTAGAATCAATACTTACTAATATACTTTCTTCATCATCTTGCTGTTAATTACCGAGATTTTCAGGCAAGCACACAATGGCCTCCAATAATAGGATTCTGTTTATCGCCTTCATAATGTCCGCATTTGTGCTGATGGCAATGGCAGAAGGGGCCGAGAGAAATACGAATGCACATTGCATGATAGAGTGCTATTCGGAATGCATGCAAGTCGACATTTTTACGCACGGGGATTGCGAGAGCGGATGCAGAGTTGCCTGTGCAAGAAGACGTACAAGGGAAGTATCTGTGGACGGTCAAAATGGGTTCCTGCCTTCGTGGGTGTAACAGTCATCACAAAACTTTTATCACCTTTTAATGTGTCATCACAAAACCTTTATCACATTCTAATGTGATTCTTTTCTTTTTATCTATCTTTGTGAGAAAGCAAAGCAGTCAAGTTTCGGATTCTTAGTAGATTTTCCGGAGATTTGATATGAATGTCTTCTTTTTTCTGATATATATATCAGACTGGTTTTCGCCACAGTAACTGCAATATTAACTATTTGTTACCCGTCTTCCAGTTAGTTAATCGACTTACAATTTGGTTTATTTACATATTCATAAGTCAATCTGTTTGTATTTCTTCTCTTAATATGTCAAAAAAGCGATAAATATTGATTTAATCATATTTTCTGTAAGAAGTTGAATTACGTGTAGTGAAATGATTGCTCGTTACAATATGAGTTTGCCTCATTTTTTTTATTTTTTTTCTTAAATTTCTTCTTTTCAACGTGAAACATGGGCATAACTTGTGCATCGTTTATGAATAGACTCAACGCTTCAACACATACCATTTCATCATCTTTAAATAGTTGAGAAAATCAGGCCCTTTAAATCATCACTGCATTAGAATCAAGTCAATTCTTACAAATAAACTTTCGTCATCCTCTTTACCGTTATATCAAGATTTTCACGTGAGCACGCAGTGGCCTCCAAGAATGGGATTCTGATTATTGCTGTCGTTATGTTTGCACTGATGGCTATGGCAAAAGGAGAGGAGAGAAATAAAAATACACATTGCATGATAGAGAGTGCTATTGGCAATGCAAACAAATCAAGATTTTCTCGCATAGCGAATGCGAGCATGGGTGCAGAGTCGCCTTTGAAAGACATACAAGGAGAGTTTCTGTTATCGAAGACGAGTTCTTGGCCCCAATGTTTATCACATTTTAATACTAAGTTAATATAATAATTTTCTTGTCAGGTTTTCATCTCAGTAACTGCAGTATTCTTTTTTTTGCTTATCATCATTTCTCACCTTCATGTTTTCTGGAAATAAAGCAACATGCATGAATCACAGCCTTCATCCCCATTACTTACTTAAAATTCAGTTTTAGTTATCCATATTTTCCCATTACTTACTTAAAATTCAGTTTTAGTTATCCATATTTTCTCATAATGTAGGCTGTGATTCATGCATGTTGCTTTATTCCCAGAAAACATGAAGGATTATTAAGGTGTCACAAATATTTAGTTTTAGTTATCCATATTTTTCTCATAAGGCTGTGATTCATGAATGTTGCTTTATGCACAGAAAACATGATGGTTTATTATGGTGTCACAATAATAATGACATCGTACTTATAAAAATCAATGGCATATCAATAAAGGATAATTGCAGCAACGGTACCAAATATTTTATTTAGTAGCAAACGTTGCCCAAACATTTCATTTGTGTCACCCACGTTATCAAACATTTCAAAATGTCGCAGCTGAAGTACAAATGAATGGTTTCTGCTAGTTTGACCGTTAGTTGACCAAATAATTGATATTGACAATAATTTTGACTAATTTTAAAAGGTTAAGATGGTAACTTTACATTTTTTTTTTTATAATAAAACAATCAAAATCAAATAATTAAAATTAAAAACACATTTCCACATTCTTCTTCTTCATCCACCCCCACCTCGCAAACCCCAAATCTGGGAAATCAAAACCAAGAATTAAAATTTAAAAATTTAAGTATTGAAATAGTTACTATAAATGAGGGAAAAATCTGTTTGGGTTGTGTATGTTTTGTTGACTTCAAAAAATGCGCCAATAGTATCACTTTTGCATCTTCTTCACGTAAACCTCACTTGTATAGTGGAACACCACGTTAGGAGGCAAAGGTCACCAGTCGAGAAAAAAGACTGACGATCAAGTAAACGGCCGAACAAGAGAAAAAGAAAGTGCAAGAGACGGGAGATGTGATTTGGTTAAGGTTAGATAACATACCTTACTTTGAATGAAACTCTCATATATATAGGAAAATGTAAATGAGCCACGTGGGTAATGAGCTTAACCCAAAATGCAAACTATTTAGTTTAATAAACACAATTCAATAAACGGTCGATATCACTTAATTATAATTGTAACAATAGTCCTCTTAGTTTGAGTCGTACATTTTTGTGTGGGTCAGACTTTGAAATATAAGCTGTCAAGAGATGAGGTCTTACAGATTGTCTCAGAAATATGAATAGCTTCAATAAGTGAGGACTTATAAATTGCTTCAAAAATATGCATCGATCCCAAATATGTGAGGACTTAAAAATTGCCTCGAAAGTATCTGTCGAAACCTGAATAAGCGAGGGCTTACAAATTGCCTCGAAAGATGTCGTATATAATTTGTCAAAATTTCGGCAGCATCACTTCTTTAATATGAACTGAACCAACTTGTAATACAACATAATATCTCCACAGCACATATATAAATTAATTTTGGGGTCCATTTTTCCCTCAAATTACTCTTGACAATTAAGTGAATAATAACATCAAATTTCTTCAAGATATAATATGCAGATATTCTATCATGACCTGCATGCTTGTACAACTTAATGTAATAGTAGTGCTATAGTGAAGCAACATGTTAATAAGGTAGATAACTTGACATACCTACTGGCAATAGTGAAAATAGTATCATGATATGCTAGCAATGATGTGGTATGTGTAGTTGGGAGCAATGATATAATGCATATGCTACCAGTAATAACGTAATGATACAAAGATACTAGTATCACGACAGGCCATCAAATCTGAGTCAAATATTAATATGCTGGTCGGACTTGGAATATAAGCCACCATGATGAAGCTGATGTAGAGACGAGACTAAATATATAAGCAGCAGCGATAAGCTGATGCATAGGCGATGCTCTGAATGTCTAAGTAGCATAGGCGAAGCTCTAGACATAATTAGCTATAATAAGCTGACATCCTTACATGGTGTGGCGCATCCATGTCAAAGGCTTCCTCCGTGGTATTTGATCCAACCATAGAAGGCTTTGTCTTCTTAGGTACTAAGGTGGGCCCACCCCTCTCCTTACGAAGCGGTAAATAATATAAACTCTCTGAAAATTTGTAGATGTAACATAGCTGAAGTAGAACAAAGCTCTGAAAGATAGGCAGTTGTAATACAACATCTCGTAAAGTGAGGCATCTCGCAGAGCGAGGAATGACTATCGAGCTAGTGGCTCATCTTGAACTTTTGATGTCTTATATGCTAGCCTCAAATAAAAGAGGTCTTAAAACTAGAATCGACGATAGTGAAAAGCAATGAATAAAATCTCGCGAAGCGGGGAATAAACATTTCACGAATAGCTCTTGAACTATCAGAGTCATATAAACTGGCTTCGAATAAATGATATCTTATTATAGCTAGGCCCGACGATAGTGAGAAGCGATGAATAAACATCTCGCGAAGCTAGGAATAATCATCGAACGAGGCGGGGAATAAACATCCGCAAAGAGCTTTCGAACTATCGAAGTCTTATAAATGGCCTCTAACAGACGAGGTTTTACAACTTGGCTCGACGATAGTGAGAGGTGAGAAATAAGTATCTCACGAAGCCAGAAATAATCATTCGACGAAGCAGGGAATATACATCCCACGAATAGCTCTGAACTATCGGAGTCTAATAAGTGGCCTCTGATAGATGAAGACTTACAACTTAACTCGACGTTAGTGAGAGGCGAGGAATAAATATCTCGTGAGGTCAGAAATAAGCATCGACAAGGTAGGGAATAGACATCCCGAGAACAGCTCTTGAACTATCGAAGTCTTATAAGCGGCCTCTGATAGACAAGGTTTTACAACTTGGCTCGATGATACTGAAAGACGAAAAATAAACATGTCGTGAAGCCAGAAATAATCATCTAGCGAGAGGAGGAATAAACATCCCGCGGATAGCTATCAAATTATCAGAATCTTATAAGCGGCCTCTGATAAACGAGGTCTTACAAATTAGCTCGACGGTAGTGAGGGGAGATGAATAAACATCTCGCGAAACCAGAAATAATCATCTAGCGAGGAGGGGAATAGACATCCCACGAATGGCTCTCGAACTATCAGAATCATATAAGTGGCCTCTATTAGACGGGGTCTTACAACTTGGTTTGACGATAGTAAAAGACGAGGAATAAACATCTTGCGAGGCCATAAATAAGTATAGGTGAGACGAGGAATAGACATCTCAGGAACAGCTCTCAAACTAAGTCTTATAAGCGGACCTCTGATAGATGATGTCTTACAACTTGGCTCGATGATAGTAAGATGTGAGGAATAAATGCCAGAAATAAGCGTCGGCGAGGCGGGAAATATGCATCTCACAAATAGTTCTCGAACTATCAGAGTCTTATAAGCGGCCTATGATAGACGGGGTCTTATATATAACACCCCGAAAAGTCCTAATAGTCGTTAATCTTGAATTTGGGATCTTAGTGTAAGATATTGAAAGTGAGGGGACCAAATTTATGACTTTCCATAGTTGAAGGACCCAATGTGCACTTTTTAAAAAAAATTCAAATTTTGGTAAAGAGATGATCATGGAATTGTCATGTTTACTCAAGGAAAAGATTATGGGATTGCCGTATTTTGATTATGGAAAGTAACTTAATTTCTAACTTTGATTAAATATGATTGCATGAATTGTTATAATTTTTTCATGTCAATTAACCTAATTAATTGGTTAATTATTATAACTAGAAAAACTTTCATCTATTAAGAAATAGAAACATTATTTATGCATTTACAATTAGTAATCTTACATTTTTATAAAGTATGATAGAATATTTAATTTGGCATAATTACATCAAAGGTTTCAATTATATGGCAATATCTTATTAGTAGCAATTATATAATTATTAATATATTTAATTGGATAATTAGTTGAGTAATTGATTACATTTTATATGGAAAAACGTGTGGTATTAATAAAGAAATGAATGCTAGTACCAAAAATAGGTAAAAGAGTCAAACCTTAAAAACCCCTATTTATACCCCCATTACATCACTTACACACACACAAAACTTATGTTGTACTTCATATCTATCTTCCTCTCAACTCATCTTCTACATACACATTTTCACATTACAAAATTTAGCACACACGGTGTCCAAGGAATTTTGGAGTGAGCCTAACAAGATGATTTCCTCGATTTACTTTGATCTTATTCCATACAATTGTAAGTGTAGTAGTACATATTATTCTTTCATTATTTAATTTATTTAATTTATGTTATGATTATGATGATACGGAAATCCAAGTTATGAATATGATAAGGGTCCTATAGGTGCAAGTCCAAATGACTGGAGTTTAGTAGCGCTACATACGGGAATTATAGGAATGAAGTTCAGATTTTAATTCCCCATGTCTCCATATATATGTTATGATTTTTTATATTTAAATATGAGATGAAATTCGTTATTACTCATTTACTGAGATTTATGTTTCATGCGTATATGTTATACCTTTTATAAGTAACTAAAAATGTGGGTTCGAGGTGATCGAAGTCAGATTGTGCTTGCGATGGTGAAAAATGAAGAATAAATTATGCGATTAAGGATTTTAATAATGTTCATTGTATTTATTTTAAAACTAATTTAAATACTCATATGTTAAGAAAACATTTTTTTTTTATTATGAAAATACTCTTTTACGGTACATAGGTAAAATTTGGGTCGTTACATTACAACTTAGCTCGATGATAGTGAAAGATGATGAATAAAATCTCTCGAAGCTAGGAATAATCAACTTGCGAGGTAGGGGATATACATCCCGCAAATAGCTCTTTAACTATTGGAGTCTTATAAGTGACATCTAATAGACGAGATTTTACAACTTGGCTCCACGATAGTGAGAGGCGGGGAATAAGCATCTCTCAATTTGCCTCTTCCTTTTTTCAAGGAACAAGAACTCCAAGATTCTGTCTCTTCCTTTATATAAGGAATAAGAACTCCAAAATGGTGTTGCCTCTTTCTTTATTCAAGGAATAAAAACTCCAAAATGACGTCGCCTCTTCCTTTATTCAAAGAATTATGACTCCAAAATATTGTTTCTTCCTTTATTCAGGGAATGATGACTCCGAAATACTGTCTGTGATAATAAGAAATCCACGAGTTAAATCTCGCATTCAATAATAATAAAAAGACCACAAGTTCGGGCTCGCCTTCAATAAGAGAAATGATCAAAAGTACTTTAAATAGGAGAAATCCTGGCATTTTGTTTATCACTTGATGTGGATAGTTTTAATTTTAAATTTTCAGCTCAGATCGCATTCAGTGCTCCAAGAAATTAATAAAGAAGGAAATTGAAGCATAATTTGCACATCCTCCTTAAAGAAGTCAAGCTGGCAACCAAATGAATTTATTTTACCCATTTAATATCAATTTGGCACTTTGAGCCTAAATTTTCATTCTCTTCAAGCTGTAGCAGATTTATTTTTCCCCAAAATGATAACCTCATTCAACTCAACTACTCAAGCCAACGATCATAGAAGCTATGTGCATTAGAAGCCAAACAAATTCATCGCCAAAATCCTCAAAATAAAGGCCAGTGAGTATATAAATTCTCAATTTAGGAATATCAGCCTACTTAAACCTTGTAAATTGGGATTGGATATAAAATTGTAGTGGTCCAATAATAAATTCCAATGGCAACTAATTGTATCTTGGAGCTTAAATCTTAGGCCCAGCCTCCTTAACCCGAAAATAGAACAGAACATAAAAAGAGGCCTTCCAAATTTATAGGGCCCGAGAAATTTTTATGATCCAACAAGAAACATTAGGCCTAGTGAAAATAAATACACAAGCCCAACTAGAAGTCCAAGATGGTCATACCCAAATATCTTATTCATTCGACCGAAACCCGAAAGCAGCAAAGAAAAGTCAGTATCTGGTGGAAAATATGCATAGGAACCCATGAAACTCTGAGAAATGCCAGCAAAAAGATAAATAATGATTAAAGGGTAATTAGCACGTAACGTTCACACCTTTCATTGTTATTGTGGAAAACGTCCCTACCTTTCATTTTTTGGCATTTTCACCCTTATTTCCACATTTCATTGCGCAAAAGGTCCTTCTCACCTATTTTTTTAATTAAAAATTATGAAATGACCAATATACCCTTCTCTTTAAATAAAACAAAAAGAAAAAAATCAATTACAATCACTGTCTCAATTTTTTTTAAAAAGTCCAAAT
>CAIGRP010122390.1:0-31589 GCA_903798385.1 Fraxinus cuspidata
AAATATAGAAAATATTTAGAATAATTTGAAAGGTTAAACAAATATTATAGGAGTCATAATTGATAAACCACGAGAAAATGAAAAATATTGAAAGATTTAGAAAAGTACAGGACATTTTTGCAAATATAAAAAGTAAGGGCAAAATATATTTTTAAAAAAAACTATTTTTATATTATTAAAATTCTTGTGAGTATTTGGCAAGATTCTGACAATTTCAGTGTAGCATGACCCTTTTTTTCAACAGCAGCCCCCTTTTTTTCCTGTCCAATTCGCTCCAGCAACTGCCGTATGCCTGAATTTATATTTCCCCACTCAGTCGCCGAATTTTGTAGTCCAATTTTGAGTGCAAAGAGGAATCCAATTCCTTTTATAATTTCAGCCGCCCACATGTTTTGTCCAATTTCCACATAATCTGCTCAATTTCATTTCTCTCAAATTCCTTCAGTTTTTCCTTTCCTTTTCTTTTCTTTTCACCCAATATCAACCTGCTTCTGTCGCCACCACATAGGACTCCAATTCATTTTGAAGTTTATTCTAATTGCAAGTCCAAGTGGCAAGGTCCATTAATGTGGTGTTTGTCTCCAAGGCTTCACTGTTTCCAATTAATTCAATTTAGTCCTTGAGTCCATTTATTTGTGCAGAGCATGTCCTCTTCAATTTCTAAAGTATAGAATTTGATCCCAAAATTATAGCTTTTGTTCAATTTCATCCTTTTTCCTTTCCAAAGTTTAGAAACGGGTTCAACATTGAAATAAAAGAAAATTAACCAAAGTTAAGTAATAAAAGCTTAGTAATTTGACTCGAATAAGTTTACAAAACGCACTTATCAGTTTACTTGGGAAATCTGCTACAGTATGGCTGATCATTAAGTGATTTTCATCAATTATAGGGCAAAATGGTGAAATTTAAAATTATTGAAGTTCATTTGTCCAACTGAGACAAATTAAAATTTATTGATCCAATTGAAATTTCAAAAGTGACAAATTCACCGCTCTCCAACAGTAAGAAGAGTGTCCATGTATATATTTTTTCCCTAATCCAAAATAAAGCTGCTATTCCACTAAATAGTAAATAGTTGAAATTTCTGTTGGGAGAATTTCAACATCATACAATTGTTAAGGAATATTGCACTATTGATCTCTAATTTAATGTTTGAGAAGTAAGTTAGTATCTAACATTCTAAAGGTGCAACATTTTATTATCGTTTCACAATCTACCTTGAAAGCTCAAACTATCTAAATCTTGGTTGAATAGTCACGTGACCCTTAAAGTCGATACCTCTTTCATACATATAGAGTGAACATCTTCAATGAAGTGTGCTACCCAAATGATATTAAGATGACAAGTGGATTTTTAAAAGTTGGAGGGTTAAATGTCTAGTCGAAAGAGTGTAACAATGCAATTTGTCCGAATCGTTATAGCCATTTTTGCCTGTGCGCATAAACTGGGACACCTGCTGCATCTTCTATTTCCAAATGCGCTTTTTTCTAGGTTTCTATTTATTTATCTCGTTCTTTTGAGATTATTTCAGAAAATGGGACTGGATCTGATTCAAAGTTCAACTCGATTTGGATTGCTCAACAGATCAATCTACAAATGACCCTACCAAAGCCCATTTGAACGAGTGACACAATATTTCGATTGAATCGATGATCAAGTTGAGTTTAAAAACTAAAAGTTCCGTATCTTCAAATTTGATGATAAATCTGTGAGAGTTCAAGTCTATATCATTGAAGAGTACTGGAGTGAATCTACTTCGCGAGACTATATATCGTCAACAAGATTAAATGAAAACTTTATGATTTTTCACCCTTCTTATCAACATGGATCTTCTTTCAGCATTTCAAAAGCATTTTTGAAGAAACCCCATAATATGTACTCTAATTGACAACATCGTGAACAAAATTGAATCAACTTAGATGAGTGGCTCCGTTAGTTTGGAAGTATTGAACCTCCTTAAAAATTCAAAATACTTTCGATCGTTGTTATATTGATAATGTCTCACTAGTGCTTTAGAGTTGTTTGGTTGGTAAATTCAAGCATAACATTCCGTGCATTAACACGTCAACGTTCAAGTTATTACATATGACAACATTGGTTTAATAGGGATGAATTCAAGATCGGACTAAAAAGATTTTCAAGCCGAACTAATATGTGAAAAAAAAATAGACATAAAGAATTTTGCATAATTTATTTTTACACATAAAAAAATAAATGTCCAGCCCAGCCGAGTCCCCCTAGGGTGGCAATCGAGCCGAGCCGCTCGTAAAAAACGAACCACGAGCTGCACGGGCTTGTCAAAAAGACGAGCCCTAGCACGAGCCGAGCAGGCCTTGCTCGCTAGACGAGCTGAGCGGATTTTTTGACGAGCTGCTCGTGGGCGAGCCAACGAGTCGGCTCATGGGCTCGTCTAAATCAAAGTTTTTTTTAAAAGGCTTATTTTTAATATATATATAAAATACGAGCTCGCGAGCCGAAGTTCAGCTCGGCCCACGAGCCACGAGCTTAGGGCCGAGCTGAGCTCGACTCGCGAGTAACGAGCCACGAGCTCGACTCAGCCCATTGCCACCCCCTAAGTCCCCCCTACATCGGCCCTTGATTGGTTAGCTAAGTTGTCAATTCAAGCTTTATGTATGATTGAACTAGTTTAGATACAACTCGTACGTATGTCATGTTTCTGGGTCATCTTTTAGTTTTACAGCCTTCACAATTCTCTGAGTTTTTCATATTTTTTTTCTTTTTAGTTAATTGAATGGACGAGTTCCAACTTATTTCGTCCATTAATTATATAATTAAATAAGATGGTCGAATTTCTGTTCATCTAAACTATTTTTAGGTGGCGTAGCACCTTTCATACCAAAATTTAGGCTTTTACATGGGTGTGGGTAATGAAGTAATGTAATTACTATTTTGCCCATGTCATTTACCCACAATTTACAAATTGATAATTAGTCCATTTGAAAATAAAAAAGTTGATACTATGTATGATTTAAACGTTGAAAAATAATTTTGGGTAATCAATTTCTTTAACTAAACCAAATCAGAATTCAATAATGACAAAATAATGAAGTTACAAAAATAAGCAAGTGAATATCTTCAATGAAGTATGACACTAAATGATACTAAAATATTGGCAAGTGGACAAAAGAACCCTCTTAGTATCTCACCCGACCCCCACCCCAATGGGCGCTGACTGCTGATAAAGAAAAACGCCAAACATAACCCTTCAAGTTGCTTTCTTGCTTTTAGACCAGTTGATCAAAAGTTGGTGATATTTCTCTCTTTCAAGACTCTCCACACTTTTTTCTCTTCCTTTTTTCTGCTATGGATACTGCTAAGTGGCCACAGCCACAGGTAAATGAAAACGCGCCTCTTTTTTCAATGATATCATGATCACATCTTTCTAGGGTTTGGATTTTCTCTAGTAATTTAGCTTATTTTTGCTTTTGATTAACTGAAAAAGAAAAAAAAAGTATTGATGACAAAAGTAAAAGCAACTTTTGCTAACAGATTATCAGACTCCACTACTAAACCTTTGCTTTGAATTTATGATTCACATGGATAGAAAAAAGTCCTCAACTTTTTCTTTCACCTTTTCAACATCAGTACAGAAAAGGGTTTTCAGTAAAGCTAATTTTAAGTTGTTTTATTGCTTTGTTCAATATCTCAAAAGTAAATGAATTCACTTATTTTTGTTTCGCTTGTTTGTTTGTTTACTGCTTTTGAATCTTCATTTTTTTTTTAAATCTGAAATTAATTCTTGGTTTTGATCACACACACCGATGGTGTTTTCTTGTCTATTTATTTAGGGTATTGAAAGAAAGCCAATTAGGCCACAAAAAGATTGTCCAAGATGCAACTCTTCTAACACAAAATTCTGTTATTACAACAATTATAGTTTGTCTCAGCCAAGACACTTTTGTAAGACTTGTAGAAGGTACTGGACTGAAGGGGGCACTTTAAGGAATGTTCCGGTGGGTGGCAGCTCACGAAAGACGAAGAAATCATCATCGTCCTCATCATCATCAAAGAAGCTTCCTGCAGATCTAAGCTTTTCTCAGTCTTCTGATCAAAACCCTAAGATTTATGAGGGTCAGAATTTGAATTTAGCTTATCCATTCACCAATAGGTTTCCTGGATTTGTTGCTTTACCCTATAGTGATAACAACACAACCCTAAATGATCCAAACCCTAGTTTTTCTTCCTTTTCATCTAATAATGAAGTAATAGAACTTCTCACTTCAAGGGAATTGATCAGTTCTAATCTTAAGTCCATGCCGGTGTCGGTTTCGGGTTTGGGTTCTAACACGATGGATCCGCCATCTGGATTTCCTTTGCATGGATTCAAATTACCTAGCCTTAATTTTTCTTCAGATGGGCTTGAAAATTGTTACGGAAATATGGGAGGTGGTTTTTACAATACTAACCCTAGATTCCCTTTCTCTATTGAGGATTCGAAGCAAGTTCCGACGTCCGAATTCGAGCAGGATAGAGGGCAAGGAGAATCCATCAATGGATACTGGAATAAAATGTTGCCTGGAGGATCATGGTGAATAATATCTGCAGATCTTAGCCTGTTCCTATTTCTTGTTAGTATTGATTTCTTTTGTTTTGCCTGATTTGTCTAACCATATCACGGTATGTTTGGTAAGTTGAATTGGACATGACTAGACAGTATTAAGAATAAAATTTTAAAATTCTCGAGCTCAGTCAAGTCTTGTCCAATCCATGGTGCGTAACATACTATTGATGTGTGTATATATATATATTCGAGAAGCTTTCTCTTTGGTGGATTGGTTATAAAACTAATCATAAAGTGTTGTCTAAACCTAGACGATGATGCATGTTGAACTTTTGCTAGTTTGATTTATATATGGTAAATTTGATCCTACTTTGAGTGCAGTCCAGAATTTTTCTTAATTTGTAAATTATTTTCTGTCACTGTTACTGGATTTATGCCCCCCCAATTTCTTCTCATTATTAAGATCTTGCCACAAGTAAATGTTACAAGTTTTAAGCCAAGATTTTAAACAATCTCTAATTTCAGTCAAAGTAATGTGGATTAGGCAATATTGAATAATATTAAGGGCCTCTCTGGAAAACATTTTTTGATAAAAATTAATGATATATACAACCCCCTATTTGATAAATATTAAAGTCAAGATTGTAATCTAAATCTAAATCAACAATTAAATTTAACTACAGTTTTCATGAAAATCACAAATTTTCAATCACGTGTTTTATCAATATTTATTAAAATCTATTAAATTTTAATCCTTACCAAATAAATATATAATTAAAAAATTGATAAAAAAAAATGTGAATTTCATTGAATGTGCAATTGAATTAAAGTAAAGGATCACAGGAAGAGAGTTTTACTCTCCTTTTTTTTTCCTTTCTTTTCTTTACCAACAGATCACATTGTCAAGCCTTAGCTGAAAACCATGTATTAATTCCTTTAGGGTCCGTTTTGGGTGGAAAGAAAATGAATTCCAGAAAATTGAATTGCCTAAAAATTATTTTACTGTTAATTGTAATTAAACGTGTTTGATTTGTATAATTTTTCACCTGAAAAATGTTGAAAGTTTGGTATCCGTTTGACTTTATTTTTTATGAAAATTGTCCATGAAAGTCGTAATTTTTTCTACCATTGGGTCTAGAATTTGTTCCAATTGAAAAAAAATTAAAAAATTAAAAAATTTACCATACTGAATACCATTCGTTTGGCTTTGTTTTGCATGAAATGGAAATTTTTTTTTTTTATCATTGTTGATAGAATTTTTCTCAATTGACCAAAAAATTGAGAAAAAAAAAAAGAGTATCAAACATGCAAAAAGTGAAAATTAGAATTTCTTTTCCATTTTCCATGGAAAAAAATTGTGAATCAAATGTAGCCTTAGATTTTACGACAATTAGAGTACGGTGTTCATCAATTAAAGTGGAGTATAGATTTCTGCAGAAGAACAATCAAGTACAACAACACACTGATCGTCCATCATTCACAGCTTTACAGCACATGGGAAGAGCATATTGTTTTAAGATATAATTAATTTGCTGGAGTTGAGATTTGATGTAATTCATTACCTATTTGTATGAACAATTTAAAATATAGTCAATTTTTCTATTCAATCAACTACTGTCACGTGCAATTCTATTCAAATCCTTAACTTTATTCATTTATTTTACTGCTCAGTATTACATCAAACACGTGTACGTATGAGATTGCATGTTCCATCTTTTAACATCCACTCATCAAATTGTCCCCATTTGCGGACATCATTAATACTCTTACTTTCTTGCGTGATTATTACTTCTGCTTTTGTTTCACATTACAAAGTCGTGTAAACACTATTGCACTGTTTGGCCCTCGTTTTATACAGTTTAATTTTTTCATTTTAAATTGCACATCTTATGAGATATACAATTTTTAACAAGTTTTATCAACTTTTATTAAAATTATTTTTTACTGAATCAAATATGGGCTATATTAGTTTATGATGCTACCAAAAATTGCACCGATTGAATCTCAAGTTTGATGATTGAGGATGAGCAGTAACATAATTTTTCAGTACATGTAACAAAGGCGTCAACGTGTGTTCTTGTCATCTCTCTGATACTTAAGTTAAAGAGAATTTAAAAACGTAATGAACAGAAGTTTTGAATTTATAAAGGTAGGTAATTGATTTTTAATATGATTGAATTAGCTGAATATCCTTGTCCTTAAGAGTCCTACTTGAGATAGGTGTTGGGATTGTGCTATAATTACGGGTCTAATTATGATACAACTATAATATTTATTGATATAGAGTCCCCCTATAGGAGCCTTGAACTGAGATGTTTGGATATGTTCAGTATCTTTGGGGAGTAGTATTCTTTTGTGTTTAAATAGGGTGGTCTTTGAGCTTAGTAAAGTACTCGAGGCGGTTACCTCTATGGGTAGTCAAACTATCTCGAGCACTACCCCGAGTATGGTTGCCACCAAGTATCCTGAAAGTATTATATTAGTCCTCGGGTATATCCTGAGTACCCCTTTAGCTGAATTGTGCCAAACAAGCTTATATAGTCCTCGGGAGATATATGCTCAATCTATGCAAAAAATAATGATCATATCAGCTTATTTATTTAAGACATATATTGGACAAAATTATTAACAAACAAAGTAAAACTTTTTATTAACTATCTTAATCAGTACCTGCATATTGAGTCGTGATATGTATAAGTTAAATTTTGTTTCATCTTTTAACATTCATTCATTTATTATCAAACTGTTCCCCCATTTCGTGGCATAATTATTACTCCCACTTTTAGCTCCAATTATTTGAAATTTTAAAGGTTGAAAAAGTTTTTTTTTGAAAAATGCGTGTTTAGAAAAGAAGAAAAAATTTTGAAATTACGTGTAACATTATTTTATTGATGAATGTATGATTAATAAGAAGAAAAAAAAAATAAATTATAATTTTAATGACCAAATAGGATACCCACTCAATCATGTGAACATAAGGAAAAAAACACAGCAAACCTACCTTGGATGGCTATGTATTTTTTTATATGTGAATGGGACCCGAAAAACATTCCCCCGGCAAGCGTGCTAAAGAATTATCCGCACCACTCAGCAAATCTTCTAAACTTTGGCCCACCATCATTATTTTAGTTCACAGTGCTCTAAATAATACAGTCAAATATTTTCTGAGTTTAGGGCATTAATGAACTTACCTTTTTTTATTGGACAAATTAATTTAGCCCTATTTGATATACGTTAAAATAGAAAGAATGCATTTTTTTATGATGTGATGGTGAATATGTGATTGAAAAAGAATGAAAAATTATTGACGTGATGAAAAATATTATTTTATTGAAGAATGCATGGTTGAAAATGAGTAGAAGAATGAGAATGAAAATTATAATGTGACTCAAACAGTTAAACATGTATTAATTACATTGTGAATTTTTCTCTTATTTGCAATCAGTTGATTACCAGCAATTACCAAATATCAATCTAAACAATACAAATCTTGACACTGTCATCCTCAACTTCTCATATTCTTAGTGGAGGTCCTTAAAGCAGGAGTCAAGCATCCATAGCTAAGCTGAAAAAATTTCTACACAAACCAACTCGAATTAGAAGCTTAAAGGGTGCCCATTTTGGATGGTTTGCGAAGATGAGATTGGAACGAAACTGACATTGAGTTCTGTACAAAACAAAATTTAACAGTCCCTCTATCTAGATGACAAACGGAAATAATGAGAAATCTCGTGCCATATACCTGTGCAAGCACCTCTCACTATGCTTTTACTTCTTTTGTCAAACGTGATTTCCAAGTCAGTCTTGGCAGAAGTAATTTTCAAACACGGCCAAACATGAGACAGATTTCTACCCCGAGATTCACTCGGCAGATGACTTCTGTAAATTGCTAATGAGAATCACAGTACCAGAAGCACTATCCCGAGGTTTGCATTCAGTTCAGTAAAGATCGATTGACTCAAGCACTCAGCGGGCTTGAACGTGCAGAGCTGCCAGCCTTTCCTCTGGATCAAGGGTTGATCCAAATTCAATTGCGGCCCATATCAAAGAGGCAGAATTTCCAACCAAGAATCACCTTATGCCTCAATCCTCATGTATTATCACCATGGGGGATGATTTTTTTCCTTCCGTTTACATGTCCAATAAGAAGCGACAAAAACTCCCCACGTTTCAACCTGAAGAAACTGTTGGAAATTATATTTTCAACTTTCAAAATTATTACATTTGAATTTTCAGTTTTGGTTTAATTAAAATGTTAATTCATAATGTAATGTATACTTAAATATTTGAATGGAGGTTATGAATTAATTATTTTTACATGAATGTGGGGGGTTAAAACACTTTATACTATTTCTTCTATTTTGACAACTCGATAAAAACTCGTTATTTATCTCCCTGTGATCGTGCCGATAGAAGGAGAACCAACTATGAGCTATATGAGTTCTATCTTGGAGTCGTGTAGTGCCGAAAGAACCCGCACGAAGGGAAGACAACACGACTTTAAGACATTATCTTTGATGTGACTACCTAAAACTTGATTTCTTAACTCTCTACTTATATCTTATATATGTTATTGTTAAATTATAATGTTTATGTTATTTTAATTTGTTATTTAGATATATAATCTACACACAAATCATCAATTTTCCCAACAATCTAAAGTCGTGTTTGTGATTTGTATGTAGACAATTCTTGCTGTAATCTTTAATAGGTAAAGTCATTTTTGTATGTTTTACTTGTCCACTTAATTCTGTGATACTAATTATAAACACTCTAAAGACTACACTATTAGCTTATTCTATACGTGTATTTTAGAGTGAGGGAGAAATGTAAGGAATAATGTGTTGATACATCACCAATATTCCATAATCGTGATAATAAATAACATTACTCTAAACCAAATTATTAGTTTGTAGTTCCCTACCCATATCTGATATTTTATACCTCTTCTCTTTCTCTGAATACATTTGATGATGCATTACAGACTCCTATATGGTCAAACCAATTTTCCATGAGTTTTGACTTGACTAATTGACTTTCCAAATGTTATTCTTAATTCTATTTTACTATCTACATTAATCCAAGAGTCCTTTTGACTAGACTAGTTCATTATTCAAAATTCAAAGATTTTACACAATAATGTTTTGTTGGTTGTACATAGACTACTGGCCATAAATTTGGAAAATAGAATTGCTCCTAGTAGATGTGAAGACTATTGGCTGTTATGAAAAAAAAAAAAAAAAGGTTTCTAGTAGGTGTAAAAACCACTAACTAATAAGATTGGTTCGAGAGGGCAAACAATTAGGTTTGAGAATGACTATATACAGTATAAATTACAATACTTGAACTTGGCTTGAATTTTGCTATGAAAGCTCTATTGGCCTTAACCTGAACAAATGGTATGTTACATTCGGATAGATTATTGAGATTTGCTAGGCACATCCCGCGATTTACCTCCTTCACAATTCTCTGGGGGCGGGACGGTGAGGAGCCCTCAAAGTTGGGGTTCAACCTTTAGATTTTTGAGATTTGCTGTTCAATGTGAGACTCGAGAATTTTAAATGCATTGACATAATTCTTTAAAGATACAATTCATCTTTAAAATGGTTAAAAGAATTTGTGCCAGAATGATTGAGTAAAACGGGTCCTTTATTGTCGTCCTATTCTGTGGGCCTTTTTAAGTTACATTTTATCAATTTTGGAATATGAATCTTTATTCAAAGAAATGTACATGTTGGCACAATTTAATGTAATTTTTTCCGGCTCAGTGGGTGAAAATAGTTCTTTATACATAAAGGTGAACATTCCTGGAAGCACTTCTATGTTCCTCCATCATGGTCATTTAGGTTAACTGGTAAGCTTTAGGCTGTACAAAATTATTTTGTATTGAGGAATGAAAAACTCAATGCTTTAATGGATTGAGGATTCAGGTAGCACCAAGTTGTTAGGGTATGAACTCGCATTAACAAGTGAAAGTAAATTCCAGGCAACGGTACATAACAATGAAAATGCCATGTAACTTATGTGTACTCTAAAATAGCTCTCACATGTAGTATTTTCTCTCCAGTATGCTTTCCATGTCCTGCTATCGGATCCATAGTCATCTACATATAAATTCTAATGAGAAAGTTTTACTATGTTTTCCTTGAACTAAGGCATAATGAAAATTGTGTGATCATTTGGCGAAAAATAAAAATAAAAATATACAGATTCACCAGTGAAAAATTTTAAAACACTATGTAGCGATGTTTTATTTGGGTTGAATAGGCTGTGTTCAATTTGAACTATAGAAATGATCTTAATGCTTCAACATGTAAAATTTTAGCTGTGATGTTGAGATTGTGGTGGTCATATATTGTGCTATACATGGTCTATTTTATAAAGAAAAGAGTGATAACATGACCATCAACATCAATTTCAAAACTCCAATGATGATAATTAATAATTTAATATAGTCATCCACATATTTAATGTGTACGGTATGTGTTGATGGCTGTCGGCTGATCACTCTTAGTCGACTACAAGGATTAATGTTACATTGTGATATATGGAGATTGAGAATATCTAATAATGAATCATTATATATTTGAAATGTGACGGTGTATAAAATTTCAAATAAGATACACCTTATATTTATTATTCTTTGTGTAAAATTGATTTTTGAAAAGTGTCGAAAGTAAAATTGTGGACTCGCTGGTGAAATGCAAGAGTTCAATGGATGCATGTGCTCAAATGTCTTACTAAAAAACAATATTAGAAATTTCTTATGTTTATCGTATTATAATGAAATATGTGATATTGACATTTTGGAAAGTTCAGAAAATTTTGTAGGCGTGTAGAAGTGCAGGTGAAGAATAAGAACTTGCAAATATTGATGATAATTGCTCACGAGGGATAAATAAATTGTAGTCTGAGATGGACATACATAAATCATCAGGCGTAATGGGTTAAGCCCATAAGGGACCCTACCTCCGGGAGTAATCCAACCTTTGTAATTGGAGATCTCATGAAAAATGTTCAATGTAGTATAAACAACCCGCACTGCATGACTTGTAATAATGCTATTTTATTTGTCCTCGTCCATATGAGGATAATGATAATAATAATAACGTGATGTTAGGAAGGGTTTAACTTTGAATGAGTATTGAGACAATAATTCTCGCGAGGTGTGGATCACACGCATCATTTAAGGACTCACCTATGTAAGAGTTGTCACGAGAACGTCGCTATGGGATTGGACCATTCCCTAAAGGCTCTTACTGGAATCAAGATTAGAGCGCAGACCATTAATAGCGCTACACGCTATGAACTAGAGCCTAAATCGAAAGTGTGTGGAACAACTGAAGTTTGGCCAAAGGGAACTAATTCAACACTTAGTCCATTATGGTTCCCTCAAGTGGAATTTGTTATTATTAAGCAATGTTGAAATCCAAAAGACACGTACACCTATTGTACAGTATTATGTTGCACTATATATATGAAAGTTTAAAACTTCTGATGGAAATTATATTAAGTTTCAACTTTCAAAATTATTACATTTTAATTTTTTGGTTTAATTAAAATGTTAATTTATAATGTAACATATACGAATTAATTAATTTTTACATGAATGTGGGGGTTCAAATTTGCTCCTATAAAAGGGATTTGATTTCATTATTTGATGTAACATGCAAAACACAACTTGGAAATATACTACATCTACACTTTATACTATTTTCTTTTATTTTGACAACTTAATAAAGACTCATTTTTTATCTCCTTATGGTCGATCACATAGAAGGAGAACCAGCTATGGGTCATATGGATTTTATCTTGAAGCCGTGAAGTGCCTAAGGAACCAACAAGAAGGGAAGACAACACGACTTTAGGACGGCATTTTTAATGTGACTCCCTAAGGCTTGCTTTTCTAACTCTCTACTTATATCTTATGATTATGTTATTGTTGAATTATAATGTTTTATGCTATTTTAATTTGTTACGTTAATATATAATCTACACACAAATCACCCATTTTCCTAACAGAAATGATCATACTATCAGCCAGTGGGCAAATTTTGAAGAATATATGGAACAAGCAGTGTATCCTCTTAGAAAACACAGAAATCGAACCACGCTCAAATTTGGACAATGACTATTTAGTTTTTACCAGTGAGAAAATAAAAATTGATCTTTACTTCAACTTTTGTAAGAGTAAAGATAAAGAGTAGACCTTCCAGTGATAATAGAAGTAGCAAACCAGAGATACTGCAAACTTTCCTCTCTGTGTTTGTCTCTTATGAGAGGAGCACTTCCTCAACACCATTGCATGCCTCAAAATACTGAAACATCATTAATAATTAACATCAAATATGACGAGAAGTTTAATCAGAATTCTTCAGAAAGAATGTGACAAATCATAGACAAATAACTGCAATTCATGTTCTAAAAATATAGAGATTTTTGTTACAATAATAAGCAGCGCATGTCCAAAAAACCAACACTAGCTTTTTGCTGAGCAGGTTTATTAGAGGCTGCAACTTAACATCTACTACCCGTACATTTCTTCATATAAAAAAAGGACAACCTGACTTCAATAACAACTAGCAGCTGCACAACTGAACTAACAATTTGATTGGCAGATGATTCCAGCATAATTGAGATAAAGCATCTAGGCAAGCGCCTTGCTCAAGTACTCCCCAGGTTGAAAAAGTATTTATCAATACCTTATTGATGTCAGACGATGTTAAATTTGGCATTACAATTAGAAACCAGAATGTTGAATTTTTGAATTAGTCACCAAAAAAAATGGATCATGAACTCGATGTCTGCAAATATTATAAAAAATAAATAATCTGAAGTTTAAAGCCTCTGATTCGTGTAAATAAAAATGAAAGGACTGATTCTTCTTCTTCTTCTCTGTTTCACCTAAAATATTCCTTTACTTCTCCCTTATTGTCCATGTTAAGTATACTATGAAGATTAATTTCCCGTTGTTATCTTTCATTTCCTTCCCGGTTTCTAAGATCCAAGATTGTTTCTTCCAGACAAAAAATTGAAAAACCAGAGAAACCTACCTCTACCTAGCTATTTCTATTTCTTCTTTGTTACCACGCAAAAACCCCTATAATGGTCAATCAATAACTTGTTTTAGCTCACATTAAAGGTCAGTTATACATCGTGGCATTGAGCTCCAAAGCATCAACAATGTGGTAATCATACTATTTGTTTGACAAGTATTAAAAACGTCTAATCGAATTCTCTAAGTCGCGAGCACGAAAAGATATTTCACAGAAAAAAGAGATTCAAATATAAATTGAACATTTTATATTCCATTCGCGAGATCAAATTCGAACTAAATAAATAAAGGAAAATGGAGAGTGTTGTACGAGACCTTGAAGTTGGGGAATGGATTGGGAGTGGCAGAGGACGTTGATGGTGGAGTCGGACTCGGCGACGGATCGGAGAAACTTGAGAATGTTGTCCAAACCGGTGACTCGGAGGAATGAGAACTCGGAGCGCGAGGGTTACCTCCCTGTAAAGTCTTTGCTTGTCGAGCGATTCAAACAGGTCTCAGACAGGTGAGTGTGACTCGGACTCCGATTCTAAGTCCAAACCGTCGCTCCAGAACGCCTTCTTCAGGTACATTGTGCGTGTGAGCGAGCTAGAAAGAGGGACGGGGGGATACGAGAAACTGGAGTTGCTACGGTTATGTGGCTTTGACAATTTTACTCGAACCATCCGAACCGGACTAGAGTCTGACCGAATTAATTCTGATTTTTAATATCGAGAATTTGAAGATTTTTTAGTTCGATTCTCAATTTTGAACTGATCCACTCCTTTTCGCCCTTGTCCTTCCTTTTTAAAGGTCTTTAACACATTTTTTCTAATTTTTTTTATTTTTCTCAAAAAAATATTTTTATCTTCCATTCATCGTAACATTTTACTCTCGGTCGATTGAGGTGCTTATCCCCTTGATAAAAATGAGATGTTAGTAAATGTTGAAAATAGTTTATGAAATTAGAAATGAATGACCGAAAAGTTGATAAAAATAATGCATCTTATAACGTGTAATTAAAAATGAATTTGAAGAGAAAATAACTTTAATAAATAAAGGCAAAATAGAGACTTAGAACCATGTGTATCTAAAAGTCGTCCCGCCACAACCTAAACAAAGTATTGACATACTTTTTAGAGATGTGCTTGGTGTACACCGTAAAGTTGTACATGATTTTTACGGGGGGGCGTGTCATTTTTTTATGGGAAGTCGGGCAAAAAAAACAAAGAAATACAACCATACAGGTGCTATTAGCAAGCTCCTGGTATGATTTTCCCATGTACAAGGGGAATAACTCTACCTTCTATGTGTCTAGTTGTTCATACCTATGTATGCCCGGCAAAAATTAAGGTATATGCGACGATTCATCTCAAGCGCTAATCATTCGGAGGTCAACCTAGACTCCTCCCATGTTTAGTGATGCTCTCAGTAGACTATTTCATACAACAGAAATTAGAATGCTCATGAAGAACTCCGATGTAGAGAAAAATATTTGTGGATTTCACTACAAAAAAAGTGCAGCTTCTCGACGGAATTTTTTTCCGTGGCTGATGCTAAAAAATCTGCTACCAAATGATATCAATGACAGGAAGTTTTCCATCATGGATAATAACCAACCGTCTCGTATTGCCAAAATCCATTAACGACAGAAATTTTGGTGCATTTCTATTGATTGTTAAGGTACCCACCTGATATATGTTCTTCTGACTTGCTCTCTTTGGTATGGGAGATTTGGCAAGTACCTTTTGAAATGGCCTGAATCTATGTATTTTTCCTGCAATTTCCTTTGCCATTGAACAGAAAAAAGTCTTGGACAAAAAGAGTGAAAAAAGGGTAAAAAATCTTGCATAACCTGTGGCTTACAATTTGATGCAGGAGAAATAGGATTGTGCAGCAAAGAAGCATACAAGAGTGATATTGATTCGGCTCATTTCCACACTGTCTAAGCACAATACTACACAAGGGACTGAACCGCTATCAATATCACACCATGTCTACTTCTCGCAATCATGTACTTGGCCGGGGATAATTTACTTTGAGGACAAGACCTCTAATTCAAGTTCGAAATGGAAGCCGTTGAAAAGCAGTCAAATATGGGGATTTTTTGCTTTCGTGTGTTGTGAAAGTGTTTATTTTTATGTACAAGGGCTCTAGTTCAAGTTTGGAATAAGGAGCTATTTATCACCCACCATTATCTCATGGAAGTTGAAAAAGTTTATTTTTTACAGGCGAGATTTTGGGTACAAGAATCAAGGGTCATCGGAAAATATTGAACAATGATCCCATAAAAGTGAAAAAGGGTTCACTTTGTGGGCGAGGTTTATTATTGAAGTCCAAAATGGAGGACATCAAAAAGCTACCTACCATCTTGATTTTGGTCATGATGAGTCGTGAAGAAAGAAAAGGGTTACTCTATGGAGCTATCGAAAAGCTACCAAACATCGCGAATATTTTTAACTTTAATGTCTAGTAAAACTTTGGAAAAGACTTCCAAATATTTCAATGGATTCGGAGAATTAGTGGTGCATACCCCTCATTATATAGGAAGTAGGGTTTGGCTTTTCTAATATGAAACTATGATTAATTACAGCTAACAAGGACAGAAGATAAGAAATGACAGCATTTATTAATTAGCATATGGAACAACATTATCATTATCAGAATTTAAGAATCCAGAACGGCCTGTATATACTTTTTAGAGTCTAGGGCACAATGGATTTTGTTTGGCGGACTAGACTGCAATGTAAAACATTGTTACGCCATGTTTGGTATAAATTTTAATTTAATTTAAAGTCAACGATTAATTTTAATCAATTATTTTATAGAATTCACAACTTTTCAACCACACATTTTCATCAACTTTTATCAAAATCTATTAAAAAATTGAATTTTAATCCCCACCCAATAGGTGCTACAGTACATTTTAGGGTTATTAAAATAATCCACAACCTAATCGAAAATAAGATATTTATATTCTATTTTTATGCGGGGTCATCAAAAATTGATTTTATCGTAACTCTTACTAGAGGTAATGGAATCCAACAATTTGGAAAAAAAAAAAAAAAGAATTCATATTGTGAAATCTAGTTTCTTTCATCGTCGACATATATGAAGATGTTACATACTGATTCTGTGTTGAGGCCTATTTGATTCATTCTCAGATCGACCGAAAGAAAAGGAACCAAAAAGCATGACTCAGGTGGATGAGATTATTGCTTGTGAATTCAGTGGTAAGCAATACAATGTGCATAAATTAAAACCTCAGTTTCCATGTGTCTCTGACTGTATAATATATATATGGAATATGGTCAACAATTATAACATATTAGGGCAAATCTGGGCACAGAATCTCAACCCTATTGAAAATTCAAGGTTTCAACTTTCATATTTTATTTCATACTTCTTTTCTTGCTACATTGAGTAAATGGCTCAATTTAAAGGCTAGAGTTGAGTATCATGCATTTCTAATTTATTTATTCAAACAATTTTTTTTTCAAAGATAAAGGAACTATTAAATAAATAATTGACGTATAGGGTCTTAGATTATACTTTTTTTTTTTTACGGTGGTCGATCTTTTAAAATGAAATTCTATGACTCCATATGGTACAAGCGTTTAAAAGTTCAAACGAACAATTCTTACGTCCAAAGCTCAAATGAGCAGTTGGATTTCAATATCGATATTTTTAAATAAATCAACATCTTGCACAATTGAATGTAATGAATATTTATAAATTGTTAATAAAGTTGTAGGATTTGGACGGTGAGTAAACAACAACTACAGATTCTCAAGTATGTCTTTTAGCAAAGAAAATAATGTTTAGTCGAGCAAAAGCAAATAAATCATATTTTATTAATTAAATAAATACAGTGCAATATTGGAATAATTAATTAAAACCAGATGAGGACAAAGGGGTATATCTGGGGTCTGCTTCAAATGATATTCTGTTCAAGTGAGTGAAAAATCATTAACAGTTAGGTTAGGTCGGACCATAAAAAAACCTTAAAAATCCCTGTAGAAGAAATTATTGAGTATATTTGTTTAATCATTTTGTCTTTAATTGAGAAACTGAATACCAAGAAAAACTATGCTAGATTCCATTTAATATGAACTGTAAATTTTAAAGATTAAGCGGCTGCCAAAATTGGTAACGTGAGCTGATTTTAGAATGATGTGAATAGGTTCGATCATTGTTTACCGATTGTGTTAGTCAGAACGGTGACGAGCCAACAACCAACACCAGATTTGACTAATGGAGAAGCTGAAAACCAATCAAAACGATGCTAGATTCCATTTATACACTCGTATGGATTATGTATAAAGACGGTCAAATCAAAAGAGAACCATGCTACAAATACAGATTTAGAAAGTTACATAGATAACACTTGGTGGGAATTCATTGGAAGACGAAAAAACAAAGGCCAATAGAGTGCTGCCACAACAACAAATTGTATGAATTCTATCAAACAATCCCCGTACTCGAGGCTTAATTCATCAAAAAATCATAGCTTCCAATGAGGATATATGGAAGCTAATTAATGATAAAAAAAACATTCCCAAAAATAGGACCCTAGAAAATTGTTTAAGAGAGATGAAAAGCACTCATAGACAAGAAGAAGAAAGATGAATCACTGGCAAAATGATTTGCAGTACACATCCAGTTCAATTTTTTGGTTATCCTTTGATCATCAGATATAATGTCATAGAAAGAATCATCTAGTTGACTATAAATTTATTGAGAATAAAGCTTTTATTTGTTATAGTGTGTGAATGTTTTGGACTTTTCTGCCTTTTATGCAAATTAGATATGGATACTGACAAGAAATTTATCAAAAAAACACTAGATTGAGCCTTGAGAAATCTCAACTTCATAGGTTGACTCTAAATATCGGTTCCATCACATCTAAAGTTCTTGATCCATTGCCCAGAAAATAGCCTTACCACTCAGAAAAAAATGTCCATTATGATGAAAAATCACAATTAGATAATAAAATAATAAACTCAAATTGAAACAAACACGTAAAAAATGAGGTTTAACTCGCTCTCATAGTTGGCCAATTCAAGGAACCGATGCAGATACATTAATCAAACTGAATGGTTGTACAGCTTGAAGCTCGAACTTTCAAAGCTATTTTACATAATCCGCGAGATTCTGATTTGGACATTCATGATCCAACATTGAGAACGAAAACATAGAAAATGGGGTGGATTATTTCTAAGACGTGAAATAGAATAATATCAAAATACAGTCTAGGGACCAGCAACAAAAAGAAAAACTCAAACCTTTTATATTGATATAATAGATGTACTATAGTAATCATTGAACTTAAAAAATTATGTAAGCAGCAAGAAAATCTTCACACGAGATATTAGAAAGAAACGGTCAAACATACAGCAGAAAGTTAAAAGAATATTACGAGACATTTCATTATTACAGTGATAACTGTCCAGTACAAAACTAGGGATTTATAGGCACTTAATGAGAACCCTAGAGATTAGGTGAAACAAAATACCAAAATTGCAAAAAACATTGAATATCAAAATAGCACGGCTATGGAACCATAAGGTGCTAATATATTGTTTTCACCCGAGTAAACAACAGATACAAACCATAGCAGTACTTCTATATGCGTGGTATGTATGTTTCTTTGTAGTGTAAACATCTCGTCGTAATTTTGCAGCAGTCAATTAATTGTGCTCCATAGATAAACCCGTGTTGCAGATAGTGTATGTGGTCATTAACAAACCTCGAAATTCTTTTGGCATGAGAAGATATTTGCATCACATAACATTTAGTGGCTCCCCCTCGGCATCCTTATCCTTCATCGTGGCCCAATCTTCTGTTTCTGCAAAGGTAATAGGCAACAGAACAATAGTAGTCAAAAAACAGTTTTCTTGAGAATGCTGAATTAGTAATAGTGTCTGGAAAGATTTATAAATGGTACGTGTGGTCAAAAAATGGTTGGTTCATTGGAATATGTGGTTGAAAATGAAGTTATACCATTTATAAATCTACAGAAAGATGCTAAAATTAGACAGGCTACAAGAGTTTGAGTATTAAGAGTTTATCGCTATTTATTGGCATTACATGACCTAAAATAAATGTTCATCACATTATAGTTTTAATGACATGTTTGGTAATGTGGATTGGATAAGATGAGACAGTTTCCAAAAAGAAAGAAAAACAAGCTTAAATTTTGCCTACTGTACTGTTAGTCATGCCTATGTCCAGTATATTGTACTAAACATACTCTATAGGTCATTCAACTATAGACAACATAATACTCACTTGGCTTGTCTGCAATTGCCGAGAGACGTCTTTGTAGAATGGATGCCACAAAAAGGAAGATTGAGCACATACCAAACATAACAGTGATGGGGAATGCATCAACCTTCAAACAACCAATCAAAAGGCCTTTAAATGTCTTGCAATTAGCAATGTACAGAAATGTAATTATAACAGTACTTGAATTTAGGGCGTAACGACAATGGACTGCGATAAATGTACAAAATTACAAATAAGCGTAAGGCGCTTGGACCAAGAGAAGTGGATTTGGTTTACAATATTAAGATGTGCCCTAACCAAAGGCATATCAAGTAGATAAAAAGAAAACTTCAATATTAATGAAAATAAACAGAAACAGGGTATTTTACAACTAATCATGAAAAACAAGAAATAAAATATATAGCTTAAGGCCATATAACATAAAAAGATCCAGCAACGTACATTATATAGAACAATGCAAACAAACATGTTTAGGGGGATGCGGAAGAAGTTCATGATGGTGCTTCTAGCCTCCTCAGGGACGTATTGGGATCTCATCTTCATAATGGATGGCCAGAAAATCCCTACACAAGCCTCAAAAGTACAGAAGCCAAGAAGCTGGAGACAACCCGAAAATGAGATGCCACCCCCCTTCACCTTCAATGGAGCGACCAAGAACTGCCACAAATAATAATAAGTCAGATATTATCCCCAGCAGAAGGAGAAACAATACGAACAAATAGAACTATGGACATACACCGGTCAAAATTGGAAGCATAAGAGAGGCAGAAGAAATAACAAATACAATCTGCATGTAGCTCTCCACTTTAAGTGAGTTGCGGGCTAATAGACGAGATGCTATTGAGCTTCCCAACATTGAAGCCAACATAAAAGTAGCGAAAATAAAACCATGGGGAATATCTTCATCATTTGGACTCAGGGCAGGTGTCCAAAGAAATACAAATGTATACATTGAACCTTCAAACAGAGACTGTATTGCACCCAGCAATGCAATCTTCTCATCTGACCAATGCAAACCATCATACTAAGTTATTTGGGATGAAAAAGAAGTGAACAAGGAAATTAATAAGGAAAAAGAAGAAGCAATTATCTGTATGTAAACATATTAAGAAAATGAAGATGGATCTGCCACTTGAAACTGTCCACACAAGACTTAGTGAATAGTGTACACGGCCTACAATGATGTCATGAAATACGGGGGATGCTATTTTGATCTTACTATTCTAGGTGATAAATTGGCAGACAGGATTCCAAAACTGACACGATTCCAGTTTTGCAATACACTCCTTAAAAGTTTCAGATTGAAGAAATTTCCTCAGTCGATAGTACATCATACAACATAGAGACAGAACTCAAAATCTACCTGAAGCAATTGCCACAGCTGCACCCTTGAACTGAGTAAGTAAATCTTTGTTCTCTGATGGGTCCCCATAATTTTCGCTCCATGATGATAATATTATGGCCATTCCAACAGCTAGAAAGCAGGCAGCAGCATCAAAGGGTGATACTGGCCCAAGACTGAAGGTATCAACAAGCAGATTTCCAAACAACCCAGAGATAATAGCAACGAGACCATTTCCAAAAAAAACTGCCTTAGAGAAAGTTAACGAGAGCCATTGCTGATCAAAATTCCTCTACAAAGATATATGAAACATAAAAATATCATCAATATTATAAAACAGTGTAGCTTCAATAGTAGTCATATTCTTAAACAGGGTAGCTACAATAGTAGTCATATTCTTAGAGCACTACCCTTGATAGAAAATGAAATGTAGATCAAATCATCTTGTCATATAATTCATAATGAAATGCTATTGCCTTGATGGGACAGAGGTGCACATTTAAGTGACTCAAGTGTTGCAACCAATTCAGTATGGCTATGGGTGGCCATATTACCTGTCACCATAATTTATAAGGGGTGGCAGAGTTGTGCACTCACCTTGAAGTGTTCTGCCACAAGCCATGACTCGAATGCTGAAAACAAAAGAGATGTGGCAATGCCACCCAAAATACGTCCCAGCATAAGAACTTTGTATTGAGGGGAGTGCTTAGTTATGCAGCTCAATATATACGTTATGCAATAAGTCACACAAGCTCTCTTGCGTCCCCTGAAATTTCATCAAGAAATGCCCGTGTCAAATTTTTTGAGAAATAGAAACAATATGTTTAAACGGTTCTGGGATAATATCTCACTGTTTGTCTGCTAGAGATCCAACAATTGTACCAAACAACATGGAAGATCCAAATCCTGCGATAAAGAGCTGTCCAATTTCCCCCTTCCCAAAGCCATAAGTAGTGTAAAGGTAGTAAACATATGGACCCTGCAACCAGTCGCCCGCTATTGCCAAATGAAAAAAAAAAAAAAATTCATCAAAATTCATCAGCAAGAGGAATTACCTATCCGAAAAAATAATTCTACAAGCATCACTTGTAAAAGTCCATCAACGTGAAAGTATAGATTGACATGTGACATGGCAGCTAACTGCAGTTTGTTCAGGAGATAAACATGTAGTAGACTGTAACACATTCCTAAATGATCTTTTAACTCCATTTGGATCTTAGATTCAGAGAGGAAAATGATAAGGGAAAGAACGTTGTAGAATGAATCACCTCAGACCACAGAAATTTTATAGTAGAAATCAACAGCAGTGAGAAACAAATAATTCATAGATTAACGGCATAATTACTTCAAAGAAGCTGAACGAACATAAGCTGACTGAAATATAAACTCGTGTGATACATACTACAGTCTACACACAGGCCACAAAACATTAAACAACCGTGCATTCAAGATTAGAGAATGGCTACTTTAAAAAAATGTCTCACTCTCACAGTTGCTTGTAAAAGTAGTCATGTCAGTATTATCTGCAGAATCACTTTATGTCTGAAATTTTATTTCAGACATAATTAAGAAAAATTATCAAATTCGGTTGGTTCAAGATAAGTTACTGAGATCTTTCTCAATCATTTTTAACCACAACACAATTTCACATCCAAATAATTATCAGCACCCTACATTACTCCAGGAAGCAAACGCAAACTTAAATCAGATCTAGATCCGCATCATAACAACATCCGATCATTCTCCTATCTACAGCATTATACAACCTTACATTCATGAATATCAGATCCAAAACAAGGCATTAAAGTTGCAGAAAACCACACATTCACTAGATCAGATCAAACACCTGAGAACTCAAAAAAAAATGCCATTAACAAAAATTCACTCGATTCAAACCATTTCTAACAAAAACACGACGTAATTAATTAAATACGCATAAAAATTCCAAAAGTACCAGATCTGGAATATAATAGTGTGAATAATAAAATATACGTACCCATCATTAGAGAATAAACAAGAACGTAATTGTTCTTGAACGAATTGAAAGCAGTTGAAGTATTAATCCGATCCTTGTTTGTTTTACTCAGCTCCAAAGCTGCCACCACCGCGGCCAACCCACCAAACACAGCATAGTAAAACAACTCCATTTTCCTGCTTACTGTTTACCAGAATGCAATACTAATAAATTAAGTTTTACGAGTAAACAATTTCTGCTATATATCAAAACGCAGGAGAAAATTGGAGAGAGTGTGGAAAAATGTGAGCTTTCTCACAGCGTAAGAAAAAAAATTGTGCGCTTTCAGAAAGTTGGGACATTATTATTAATCGAGAATTTTCGGCACTGATCCTCAATCTATTAGTATTGTAGCATCTTGGTACCGACATATTTTTGTCACTTGCATTATTTTCAACCATTCAATTAAAACTACGGTTTTTGCGCTTTTCTTCGACAACCTTTTAGCATAGTGGAAGCATTCCCTAACCCATTTTTATTTACAATTTCATCCTCAACATTTCATTATTAGCACAACTCGTCCATCATGATAGATTTTTTATTTTTTTATTTTGCCATTAAATGGTCGAGCTACTTGAAAATAAGTAATAAAAATTAAAAAATGACAAACAAAGAAAGAGATAATAAATAAATTCATTCATCTTTTTCATTACACCCTCATCTCCCCTGCTATTAATCATTTCATCACAATTTATGCGAACATGAAGCTCACACTATGACTAATTGTCTTTGTTTTTTGGTTACAAGTAATGTTATTTAGCTCTTATGGTGTTTAGTATCAGTATAGGAGGCAGTGAAGATTTACCTTGATTTGTCCAATGAATTAAAATACTTCTTTCGTCCCATAATATGTTTGTTTTTCTTTTTGTCCGTCCCAAATTGTATGTTATTTTCCTTGTTGGGGATATAATTAGTTTCTTAGTTTTCTAATATACACATGTTTAATGTGTATTATTATTATTAACAAATATAAACTACTCCTATTTAGATCATTGTTTAGTGTATGGATATATTAGAAAAAATATAAGAAAAAATTATGATACATTTGGTTTGTTGTTTTTCAATTTTCAGTTTTGCAAAACACTGAAAACATGATTGGTCTGATATTTTTAAAAATGCATTTTCAAAAACAAAAATGAATTTATAACATAAAAATAAAATTCAACACACGTTTTTAACGATTTGAGTGTTTTTAGTGAATTTTGAACACACTCAAAACATGGAAAATACGCGTTTAAATAAAACTATATATAAATAAAATTTTCAAAAATTAAAAATTTTTAAAAAATATAAATTCTTACAAATAGTAAAATTTTTAAAACATATAATTCAAAAAAATAATTTTGATAAATTCTAAAAAGTAAAAAATAAAAATTTTGAAAAAAATAAAATCTAGTTTTCTAAAAAATTAAAAATTCTTAAAAATAAAAATAATTCAAGCTCTTAATAATTATTTACATAAAAATTTTAAAAAATATATTTAAATTATCAAAGATATAAATATACTTATGGTGTGTTTAATGAACATTATGGAGAAAAAATACATTTTTATGATGTGATGTAATGAAAAATATGTGATTTAAAAATAAGAAAAATTTTGAATCTTTGTGTAATATTATTTTATTGAAAAATGTGTAGTTGAAAAATAGTTTGGGAAAAATGAATTTTTGTGAGAATGTGTATCAAACATGGGCTTAATGTTAGTCCATTTTATTAATATTTATCCTTGTTTTCTATATTTTGAATTTTTACAGAATAATCAATTTTCATGAAATTAAATGTCATAAAAAAAACTTTTTTAAAATTTCAAATCAAACGTGTTTTCTAGTTTTTGATTTTTTTTTTTTTTTGAGAAATAGTTTTTCTAAATGATAAACCACACACATTTTTAATAATTTTAAAACTGACTCTAAAAATAGAAAATTGAAAATGAACTCAAAATTTAAATTGAAACACAAATCAAAATTTCCTTAATCTGCGTGAAAATGGAAACAAGTCTAAGGCAGATCTTAGTTGTGACTAGACACCCATACTGATATCGAACATTAGTGAATAACATTATTCTTTCATTTTGTAGGTATTTATACAGATGCAGCAATAGGTTGAACAATGTGACAAGAAAATTCTTTAACACGTGACAATAGGAGCACAAATTAATTTCAAGTAACCAAAATGCCCTTGTCCATATCTTGAGAACAACATTTCAAACATATATCATTCAAGGGCAAAGCCGGTGTCGTATGGTAATCGAATTACAAGAGAATTAAATATATGTGCCTTTAATTTAGTTGTGGTATTTTTACAATAATTATTGTCTGTATCGCCGTTGCCTGTTAATGAGTGCCGTTCACGTACATACAAAATTACAATATAACTCAAATAATGCGTGGCCATGAATTAAAGCGTGCCCATCTTTATCTTTTTACTACTTCCTATTGGTTAGGCAAAAGAGATGGATGCATACTACTTCCCATTGATTAGGTAAAAGAGAGAGATAATAGTAATTGATGTAACCGGTGAATCGTACAAGGTAATCGAATGTCTGTTGTTTTGGCCCCCATTATTCCATATAATCAAAGGAATAATAATTTTTTATGATAATGTGTGATTAAAAAGGCAAAAACAAATTTGGATTTACGTATAGTTGACAAAAAAGAGAGGAAAAAAATGAATTATAATTTGATGGGAAATAATGTGGCAAAACGGAGGTAATTAAAAAATCAAGTGTCCCCTCTACCAGAGGAGGAAGAATAGATTTAAGAATCGGGATTCAGATAACGGGAAATTTAAGAGAGAGAGAGCTCACAGACTTCGATTTTGCTCTAATGGTAGAAATAACAGAGATCTTCCAGTTGATAGACACATCTTTTGCACTGCATAAATCTTATATACACTTGCAAGCTCCACTAACCAGAGTAATAAGACATGATCTTGCTACCTCGTGAACTAAATAAAGTCGTTCTTTCCCTCCCCTCCATTCCTGCGAAAAGGCAGGCAAAAGTAGATTTATGATGTTCACGTGCGTGCCTAATTCACAATCAAGATTCTGTCATTTATCGTCCAGTTATCCAAGAGAGCATCTGCCAATTTTCATGGGCTCGGGATAAAAAAGTGCTGTAGCCCTGGTTCGTTAGCATTTCACCCTTCAAACTGGGCAACACCAAAAGTCGTCATTTCAACAACAAACTCTATTCCGTCTTCACAACGTTAAGTTGAGACACGACTTCAAAGTACTAAAACGTGTTTTGTACAATGAGGTTGACAAGATTGGGGGTGGTAATAATATATAAAGAAAAAGACCTTGCACATCAAGTACCTGGGTTCAAGCCAACTGTTAATGCCTTAAAACCAATCTCCCTCTAAAATAAGCTGAAAACTGTCCCAATGTCGTCAAATTTACCCAAATACAACTTTCTACCAACATGGTCCGTTTACATAATTGTTCCTCTGTACAAAGTGCAAGTAAATTATCAAAGATGGGACTAACCAATAGGACAAAACTCTTGCCACTTCACGGAAACAGGATCTGAGTATTACAAGACAAATCTTAGAAATTAATAAATAGTTTCGGCAGGCAGTGAATCTTCAACAACTCTGAGTGAACTCAGGAAGTTTCTGCTAGCCTGAACATTGTGATTTCCTGCTGCTTGAAGTATCGGCGGTCTTCTTCATCAACAAGAACAAGGTTCAAATAGTATTTCACACTAAATTTGTTGTTGATATTCTGATATGTTGGTGTCAACTCGTACGGGCTCAAGAACAGTCTAATAGGAATTGATTCTCCTGCAGAAACAAATGCTTATCAAGTAAACCACTTTATTCGTGTGAATATTTAGAACACAATACTAATCAAGAGTTGACATTATAGCAAACAAGAATTTTTCTATTCTTCGTTATTAGTGTCCGGTACGATCCAATCCTTACAACCAAACAAACCACATAGTGATTTCATTATGGTGATGAAATTCAAATCTAAACTTGAGAATCAATTGGCAACACTCGTTATTTTCTCCCTGCGTCAGCAAGTCAATAAAGAAAGCCAGACGCAACCAAAAAGGAAAAAGTAGCCTGTGAAAAGAGGAATCAAATATTGCATGTAATGTCGTGAACAAAAGCAAGTTGCAAAATAAAGGACGGTTTTTAGTATACCTCTAACTGGAGCACCATCCATTAGCTCATATTTCGCAAGTGTCTCTGTCTCAACATGGGTGTTCGCACCTGAACCAGTTGATTCTCGACGTCTGATCTCAAGATCCATATTCTTTAGCTTGATTCTTACAAGAAGGAAATATATTTTGCCAATAATAACATCTTTTAGATGATACCTACATACTCAAAAAGTACAATCAGTGGGATGTTATTATCCACCTATAACAAACACCCATGCAGAGAAAAGTACCCTCTCAAAACTACAAGGACTGTTTGATTACAAATGGGGATTATCACTCCTTTTAAATGGGTACCATACTTGACAAACTCACTCCTACTGTGATTAAGAACATAGCTCCTAGTCAGGAAAAGGCTTTTGGAAGGTCAAATATGAGATCAGGGGTGAACTCACTTGGGAGAAAATGGCATTGAACTAAAACTAACAAATAAGGTCTTTACAAGAATTTTAGCCACAAATTCCAAATTTTCGAAGCTTAATAATCCCAAACTGGCCATGGGAAAAATACAAAACAAAAATAATGATAGAACTACTTACTTGCTCTTATTGTACTCGAACTCAATGTGAAGACAGTCTTCAATTCCAACTTCCATCTGCAAGTTTAATCATCATAGATAAATGGACTATTTATAATCCCTTGTTTGATTTTGATTTTTTGAGAAGTGGTTGTGAGAAAAGTGATTTGTTTAGAGACTGTATGGTTAAAAAGTAAGAAAAAAATTATGTTTCACGTGAAGAATTATTTATTGAAAGAATATGTGGTTGAAAATGAGTTCGAGGAAAAATGATTTTGACAAATCCAAAATCAAACAAGGGCTAAATGGTTTCAGAAAGCACATTAAGTTACAAAAAGAATTGTTGTGCCAAGTATCCAGGAAGTTGAATTTAGAATCTCTGCATTTGCTTAAAACATTTTCCTTAATAATTTTGAAGCACAAAGTGGTATAACCATCTAGCCTTGTTTGATGCACATTAAAAAGAATTTTATGGGGAAAATGAGTTTTGGAATAGTGATTTTTTTGGAGAATGTGTTGTTAAAAAGTAGGGAAATGTTTTGGGTTTATGTGCAAAATATTTTATGGTGAAAATGTGTGGTTGAAAATGAATTTTAGACAAAAAGAGTTTTTGGAGAATGGCAAACAAATAGGGGCATAATAGTGCAACCGATAAAGTTCTTTACTTTAAAACCATAATACCTTGATGCTATTGTTGATTGGTGGAGGAGGGGTATAGTTCCAAACCTGATTCATAATAGAACACATAACCAAATCAGTATGACTTAATACCAACTCCTAAAACCAGAAAACTCATTATCTGAAAATAGCATTGCATGGAAATAAAAGTGAGTTCTAAAGTACAAGGATTACAGTGAGTTAAAAGCATGGACAGGGAAAATTTGTTCGAGTTGTAATAGAACTTTTTCTCCTACCATAAAATTGACCACATTATTGTAAGTCGACAAGTTGATAGAGCAGAGAACCATGGATTAGACTTCGCTAAGAATTAGTGACCATTAGCAATTGGGGATTTGAAGCAACTGATAACCATGCTACTTAAGTCAAGTCAAAGACTATATTGAGGTGGTATAAATTTACATGAAACAGGAGATCAAGAGCTCATGGATATATGATAATAGTAGTAGAACAGATTCATTAATAGTATAATTTCCCATTATATCACAAAAGATATAAGAAGATTCAGTAATAAGGTAAATCATAATTTCTCACAAGTCATAACTACCTCGCAGGTGGATTATATGGTCTTTAATTCAACTAGACGAAGTTTTTCTCATACTTATGCAGGTATGCCACATGGATCCCATATCTTCCTCTCTGCTCCATTAATGGCCATTTTCATTGTTATAACACAAAGCTCCAATCCTTAGTTACCCAACCAGACAATTTTAAATGTCCTATTCCTCTTATGTTTACTGTATAAATTCTCTTTACCGGTGTAAAATTACACAAAACTAAATGCCTTGAAGATCATTGACGGTGTTAACAAAGTTCAAGATCTGGAAGATGATGTTTAAACTGTCAATGAGTACTAGAAAAGCTGAATTACCACAAAATCTTGGTATTCCACTATGCTACCTGCATAGCCCCGATTTATTGTCACCTTGAGGACATACCTGAAACAAGCACAAAGGAATGAGTTCATAGTGATAACTGACTTCAAGTTTCCACATTAACACCACAAGTACAATAAAAGCTCAAAGCTTCAAATAATTTTTAATATTAACAGCCATAAATTACTGAAAGCTTAAAGTAGTTAGGAATATGGTATTAAAGTTTAACTCTTCAAACAATCTCTTAATCACAGAGTTCACCACTGTTTAACAGAACCATATGTAATTTAGAAGATGAAACGTGCAAAGTAAAGAAAATCACCTTATAGCTTAAAAACAAATCTCAGGAGCCCTAGAAGTAATTAGACCAGTGAAAAAAATATAATAGACTCTATTAAATATGAATCCCAGTTACCACAGATTCAATGGTTTAGGGGCCACCCTTCAACCCCAAATATCTTGAATTAAACCCACTTCTTAATCCCCTAAAAGCTATGCTTTGCTTGTTTCCGGAAATAGAGAAAAAAGATTATAATTTATGAAATGTACTAAAACAAACAAAATCCAAAAGTTAAAAGTATACAAATAAATCACATTGCCATGATACACAATAAGTAACTTACCTAAGTCGCACATTTACCCCATTGTATGTCTCATATGGCATCTCTACAGTTGAAAATTCAAATGGATATGTTTTCCTTTCATATAATTCGCCTGGAACGTCAAGTTCACGAACTACAGGGACGGAAGCAAAGAAATCAAACATATTAGAAAGAAGACCAAATCAAGAATAAAAGCGTGCTGAAATTATGGCAAAACACAACAAAGTGTTCGATGTTCTCAATGTGAATCTTTTGCAACAAATGAATAAGATAAGTGAGCATTCCTATCTCAAATAATAACTGAAAGCTAGAGAAGTAGTCTGCTGACAGCTAAAGCCATCATAACTGGCATTTAGGCTTCGTATGTGAATTTTCAAAACCAGTAAGATATGTTCAAACTGGATATCACTAACTGGTGCAAGTTAGAGTGAATTTTATCTTGATCTAAGTTACCATGGTACTGATCTTGAGTAAATTGAAAATGGATGGGTAGAAAATGCTGCAATATACTTGACAAAATAATATACTCACCCAGAGAAGTGAAGTCATAGAAGTTGCCCTTGTCAAAGTACATTTCTGCAAATAGATATGCAATTATGAGAAGTTGTGTAATTGATGAAAAGGGTAGGGACGACCATAGAAGAAGCAGAAAGAATCAAATAAAGTCAAAAACATAATAGAAGGATTCATAGCATTCAAATGATGAACTGAACAAAATTTCTGGCAAACATGTCCATTCCAAAACACCGGACATATTTAAGCTTAATCACGAAACGATCGATCAAGTCCCTAGGTGAATTTCATTATATGTTGCATAACCAAATCCCAAGGTATTTCACCAATAGAGATGCGTGAATATTGTATGAAAGACCAGTGAGATCACCATGTCTATCCATGAAACCTACCAAAAGTTGCAGAAGTGTGTCAAGCTCAAGGGGTTGATGATGACAAATCCAGTCAGCATTCCATCCAGTCTAATTTTTTTTTTTTTTTTTTGAGGACAAACTAGTGGTCTGATAATTAGCATGACAATCATTATCTAATTAGTTAACTGGCAGAAAATAATCACACCCTCCTTTTCAATAACATTCCACCAATTAAATTGCTAAGAAACTCCAGAGCTACATTTCAGACTGCAAACTTGCCTCCTTCAAACGAAGGATGAGTGCAGCATAATAAAAATTGAAAACTGCATAACTCAAATGTCCACTCCTGTCTCCTAACACAGTGTAACAGTATAATAATATTCCTGAAAACTTAGGGTTATGCCAAAAACATCAAGGCGGAACACACCTATCTGACCAAGAAGTTCAACTTTGATTCCATTGTGCTCAACCTTCTTTCCTGAAACTGGTTCTATAGAAATCTGGGAAAATGATATGCAAATGTATACGCATGATAGATTCGTCAGATTTATACATCAAAATAACTTTTAAACCAGAATTTATATATTCATAAAGATGGAAACCATAATGGAAAGAGAAATACCTTGCCAAGAATGTTTTCTTGACTTTGGAAAAGCGGTACCATTAATGTTTGGCCATTCTCCTTCTT
>CAIGRP010122399.1:0-15304 GCA_903798385.1 Fraxinus cuspidata
GGAAAGACTAAAACTATTTAGGAAAAACTCACTATTTTTCTTTTTAAAACTCTCTCTCTTTTTCTTTGTGTTTTTTGCACTTCAAGATGGATTAACAATGTATTGTAGCTTACACATATATATAGAAGTGGTGAGGTGGTTATCCACTTGCCAACCTTATCTTATCTAGTTTCTAACTTTATCCATTAGCTTATGGTTATTCACTTACCATCCTTATCCATTAGCCGATCTTATCCATTTTTCAACCTTATCCATTAGTTTATCCATTTGTCGACTTTATCCATTAATGGACAAGAAAATCTGACTTTACAACCAACGGTGTGCTCCTTGAGAACTCTGATTTCGGGCTGGAGCGGGAGCTTGGTCCCGACGAGAATTATCGAGAAAAAAAGGTATTCCCATCGAAAAAATCTGAAACAATTTCTTCTTCAAGCGGGAGTAATTCTGAGTTAACTTTGTCTGAGTTGGATTGTGGATGGTCTTTGTACGATGATTTATTTTTTGACACCGTTTATAATTCTTCGGAATCNTGACTTTACAACCAACGGTGTGCTCCTTGAGAACTCTGATTTCGGGCTGGAGCGGGAGCTTGGTCCCGACGAGAATTATCGAGAAAAAAAGGTATTCCCATCGAAAAAATCTGAAACAATTTCTTCTTCAAGCGGGAGTAATTCTGAGTTAACTTTGTCTGAGTTGGATTGTGGATGGTCTTTGTACGATGATTTATTTTTTGACACCGTTTATAATTCTTCGGAATCTTCATCTCAAGACCATGTTGAAATACCTTATGAGCTGCCAGATATTAAGGGTAGGGAGAAAGTGAAGCCCGATACTGATTTTACTGTACATAAGAGGAGGAAGATTTGTAGGTCACTAAGGTCTCATTTGGCTTCCAGGGTTTGGAATTTGAGCCGGGAGCAAGGGAATAAGTTACTGGCAAGCAGATTTAAGGGAGATTGCTTGTACATTTGCGATTGGCCTGGTTGTGCTCACATTGAGGAGAAGCGGGATTATATGTTGTTTAGGGGAATTTTTAAGAATTTCAAGCAGTCGAGGGTTTGGAGGACTATTAAAGATGGAAATAGAAATAAGATCGATCAGAATTGTGCCTTTTGCACCTCCAAAGAAACCTGGGACCTGCATTCTTCCTTTTGTTTGAGAAGGTATTTCGGGTACCATGACGACGGAGAACCAGTGTTTCGTGCTTATGTTTGCGAGAATGGACATGTGTCGGGGGCACGGACGGATTGGCCTTTGTACACATGAGATTTTTGTCTCATTTATGGTACTTTGATCTGGGAGATCATGTTCTAGTTTATTTACCATCTTCTTGACATGGTAGATCGTATCAATATCTTTTTAGTTAACTGCATTTGTATTGCTAAATATCTTGGATTGATTGATGATGTACTTTAAAAGTTTTTGCTGTATTTTCAAATTGGTAATGACTATTAACTTGTGCATGTTGCCATGGATTTGGTTTATCTGTATGATTATACCCCATTTTCCTTTGCAAGAACAGAAATTGGAATTGAGTTTCCTTGGATGGTTTGTCTTTGTGTCTTGCTAGAACATTTAATTGGTTATCAGTAGTTGGAGCATTTAGCAAACAGTTAATCATTTTGATCTTGGGCCTTCATGACTCACTTTCCCATGTTTATGTTATCCTGCCAATTTGAATTCCTTTGGAATGTGGTCCAAAGGAACTTCCATGAATGTGATCTAGACAAAATTAATGTTGTTAAACACAGTGTAATTACACTACACTAGGTTTTACCTTTCTGTGCAGTTAACTGGTTTTCTCAGTGCAGTGGATGGATCTTAAATCAAATAAATTTTTAAGTCTTCTATTGTTTCTGCAAAATTTAAGGAGTTACTTGTTTATTCATTAGATACTGTTTATGAACTCTGAAACAATGGAACATCATATTCCAGTTGTCTTCACTTTAATGTAGGGAATTCCCGCCGTGTTACACCAAATATTTTACCTCTAATCTAGTGACTCAGCAGGATTCTACATTTTTTATGTCCTATCCCTTCATTAGCCATTCAGTCAGCTGCACTATTTTTCTTTTTGTCTATGTAATTATGTATTATTGCATAAAAGTTGTTAATGTTCAACCATATTCAATCAGATTGCTTGTTCTGTAAGGTGAAAAATAATTTATAATTTGTCCATTATAGTGCATAGGTATTTTGTTCCAAGTAAGTCCTAAAAGTTTAGGCTACCTTTTGGTTTGATGAGAGAGTGTTTCCGATTATCTTTGTGGTAGGTTTTCGTCTTTTGAACTAATCTAGCCATTTGTGTTCTAAAAATAAGTTTCACCTTCGCTTCTGTTAGTGCAAATAATTTATACGAAGGTTTAAATAACTATGTGATGTAGTCTAATGTTGTGCAATGCAGTGTTGGCAATGAAAATATAAGAAAACGATTTGTATGGTGGGAGTTGGATATATGATTGTGCATTAAGAGTCCGTTTGATAGTTCTTTTGAAAAGTCGAAAGCTATTTCTGTAAGGAGCAAATTTTGGCTGGTTATTAGAAAGCTTACTCCACCTTTAACTAAAATCTTTATTCGCATGTTTGAGCCCCCTTTTTTTTTTTTTTGTGTAGAATACATTTTAAAATAGTGAATTGATGAGAATGGGTGGTTAAAAATGAAGGAAAATTTTTGGGTTGCATGTAATATTATTTTATTGAAAAATGTGGTTGAAAAGAAGAAATGGAAAATGTAATTTGAAAAAAATGATGATCAAACAAGGTCTTATATATAACATAGGTGCGTATCTAATTTATGCTCACTGTGGACGATCCAAAGCGATCGCTCGTGCTAAATCCGTCGAGAAAAAAGATTTAAGAAAGATTTTATATTAAATATATATAATTGTTAGTACATAAATGTTAAATGATAGGCGATATAGCTCAAATAGTAGCACTCACTCTCCATGTGAGATGAATAGGGTTCGATTCCTTTCAGATTCACTCCTTCTTTTAATGTTTTAACAAAAAATAAATAAATAAAAACTGTACAAAGTTTTAACCAAAAAATGTGTATCTTATATGGCGAAGTGCTTGCTTTGGATTGAAAGACTTTAGGTTTGATTCCAATCACTTCCTCTCATTCTTTTACTTTTTTTTAACAAACTAAATTAAAACTAAACAATTATATATTATTAGTTTTCGTTTTCGAAATATTTTTGTTAAGAAATTTATTGACTCAAATTATTATTTCATAATATACACTTTATTATTAGATTTTATCAGTTTATTTTGTAAAATTAAATTTGGACAATTTAAGTACTGCTTTTTTTTCTTTAAGAGTTCGAAAATCATTAAGTCAAAAATAGTTCTAGTTCTAAAAATCATTGTTTTAAATATTCTGCATAAACTTCATCTAAATTCGAAATTTGTCTTTACCGTTTATTCACGTTTTACGTATAAACTTCATCTGTCTCGTTTAAATTCGTAAAAACTTGACTTGATCATTCATATATGATTGAAAAATGTATATTTTTTTAAATTATTTTGGATTATGTTGAACTATATTTTCATATAGATATGACTTTTACGTTTTAGTTCATTTATATATTGATTGATTTTTTTTAAATATTATTTAATTAAATATTAATAAACAATTTCACTATTGCGGTGGTCAACGATCGCTGACTCAATATCCTGAATTCGCCACTGACACTCACATAAACTGCAGTCATATATAGTCGAATCTGGTATGTGCATTTTTAATATACGCTCACATAAACCGCAATCCTATATAGTTGAGTCTGGTATGCCCTGAGTGTAGAGGTGGGTTGCCCCAAGGCATGGGCTATTCTTTTCATGCATGGAGCATCTATTGAGTTGTTAATCTAGGGGGATTAACCTCCCAAGATAGGCTCTTTCAATGGAGTAAATAGCTAGGACAAGTGTACTGCCCATGTTGAGTTGTTATACGCCTTCTGTGAGGCCCTTGTGCACTATTAAACTTATTTCCGATATGGGTCCCTTTATAATTCGTATTGGGTCCAATGGACATTAACGGATGATAATAATAACTCGTTATGTGGTGCAAACTTCTAAACAGGTCCAAAAGTATCCCGGATTTTATATGTTACACTACACTTTTCTGTGTAGTTAACTGATCATCTTGATGGTAGGGTTGAGGATAACTAGTGCCCCATTTTGATGTTTATTCAGTGCATTGTTAACAAGGGAAGATAAGATAACGATTTGTGTGGTGGGAGTTAGATGCTCTTTTGTGGAGGTAGTTATTTACTATCCCAAATGAATTAAATCACTTGTACATTCTACTTTACATCCTGAATAGGTAGCAATTTTTTTAATGGTTGGATTAAAGTTGTTTTTGTCAAAGATGATTTGAGATTTTGTCAAGTGTAAAAAATGTAAACCAAGTGGTAAAGTAGGATGTACAAGTAGCATCACTTATCCAAAATTGGGAAAAAAAGGGACTCCTAGAAATCTTCTTGTATTGGGGTCTATATTATGCAACGCTGGTTAGGAGCTAGCTCATGGCACGAGGGGTTCTATTTTAAGATTGCAAGACTCTTCTTAATATATTATGGATGTTTATCGAATACTTGAAATAGTTGTTTCAATTTAACACGTTTCACTATTGTTCTTACTCTCAGTTCGACCTTTTGACTTGTGGATCTCATGAACCACATCCGACTATCCACGAGATGGCTCATTCTCTTTAAAGAAATTACAAGCCTAAATACGAGTTGGCGCATGAGTCCAAAATGAGCCAGCCTCGTGAAAAAAAGGATGCTCGACTTGATTAATGATTTATCTCAAAACGAGCATGATCCAAGATGAGTCAAACTTTCTAGCGACTCCAACCATTTGCTACCATTAACTATTATAAATATCTCTTTAGACTTTTGCAAACTATGTATCATCATTTTGAATAAAAGGAAAATTTGTGTCTGATGAATAAATACATATATATAAACTCAAGTTTTTACAGCAGTAAAGAAACACATTTATATATGGGATAATTGCAGCAAAAGAACCAAACCTTTGAAACATTACCAAACTTTCCCCAAATCTTTGATTTGTTGCAGTCATCACCCCTAACATTTTCAAACGTTGCATGTGAGGCTCTTTTGGATTATTTCCGTCCATAATTCAATCAGTTGACCAAAAATTTAACTTTAACCACATTTTTAATATTTTAAGAAATGACAAAAGAGTAACTTTCCATTTATCACATTAAATAATTAAATAATAATAATAATAAAAACACACCCACACACTGCTGTCTTCTTCCTCTACCTTCGACCACCGCCACCTCCACCGCAAACTCAAACCCATTCGACTGTTATTTCGTGACCCTTAAAGTTTCGTGGCAATCCAAATAGTCCCTTAAGTCCCCACCATTCCCCTTGCTTCCCTTCGTACTCGTAGGGAATTGAAAATTTCTGCAAAAGTGAAGCCCTCTCAATAAAACACTTGAATGAATTTATCAAATCACTTCATTTCACAATCAATACCCATAAGCCCCGTAATTCGATGTCTACATTCCAGATACTCAAATCCAGTTGTCATATGTTAATATCTACAAAATTTAATTGTATAAAAAATAAAAAAAATAAATTGCTTTAGAGGGAATAAAGAAAAAGAAAAGAAACAACTGTTATAAAATAGAACTGCAAATTTTAAATAGAATGAAAACACAAATTCTTCGGACTAAAGATTTAATTAGTTGATTATTTACCAGTTACCACCACATCAACAATAATAGAGATGAGAATGTAAAGAATTTGATTTACGAATTAGGATTTCGTATTGTGATTCTGAGAATTGACTTTAGATTGATTAGCGGATTAAGAATTGAGACTTTGAGTGGGATGTGTTAATTTTCTTTTAAAAAAAACTAAAAAGAAAAATTCCAATCAGAAAAGCACTCACGCTGATCCACTGTTTACGTGTGTGTGAAAGAGAGAAAGCGGTAAAGGGTACTGTGTGTGAAAGAGAGAAAGCGGTAAAGGGTACCTGGTGAATTTGCACGTGTACTGAGAAGTCGTCGAGGGGAGGAAGAAGGGGAGAACTGTTGGTTTGTGCTGTGGGGGTGTTTTTTCTGTTTATTTCTTATTTAATTATTTAATGTGATAAATGAAAAGTTATATTTTTGCCCCAACTTAAAATATTTAAAATGTAGTCAAAGTTAAAATTTTGGTTAACTGACAGAATTATGGACGGAAACCATTCAAAAGAGTCTCACCTGCAATATTTGAAAAGGTTAGGGGTAACGTCTGCAACGAATCAAAGGTTTGAAGAAAGTTTGCTAATATTTCAAAGGTTTGAGACTTTTGTTGCAATTATCCCTTCATATATTACAATTTACAAGACCATTGTAAAAACTACCGGATAATAGTGATATGCTGCAACCAAGCGCATTTCTCTCACTGCTATTTCTATTGGCGGCGACGGCGGCGGCGCGCGGCGGAGATTATAGCAGAGCAGACTTTCCGGCTGATTTTGTTTTCGGTTCTGGAACCTCCGCTTATCAAGTCAGTTTTACTGATTTGGTTCGGATAATCCGAACTCTTCAATCTTCATCATTAGTTGGCTAATTAATAACGAAAATGAATAAAAATAGCATGACATTCGACAAATTTTCTCCAAAATAACTTGAAGATCGATAATTGTGACCTAGCATGATTTATAAATGATAATTTTATTCAAAATTTTCATTTCATTTTTGGAAAATTGTGTTCATTATTCAGGTATTTGTCTGGCTCTAAATGTAAATTCGATTTGAAATATATATTTGATTAAATTGTTTTTATGGTGTAGGAGAGACGAGAGAACAAGGCAATCAATCTATTTTTATTTATTTATTTATTTATTTGGTTCATAATCTCGCAAAATTCTAATTCCTAACTCCAGTCTGAAACTTTGCATGAATTAACACAATCGATGAATATTAGTACGAGGGAGCAGCATTTGAGGATGGAAGGACTCCCAGCATTTGGGATACTTATGCTTATTCTGGTCTGTGCTTAAACTTATGCTCTTTATCTTTTAATCACATCTCATTTCTAGTATTTTTTTTCCTAATCTGCTTACAATGAAGTATAATAATTTACTAAAACCTGTCTTTTAATTCAATCTAATTATTAGACTTACACCATGATATTAATCATTTCTCTGTAATACGCATGTCTTGCTATCCTACTCCAAAAATTTCAGGTCATAGTGGTGGAGCCACCGGAGATGTAGCATGCGACGGATATCACAAATACAAGGTGCATAAACAGTTGAGAAGTCTAATTTTGAGCTTAGTTTTTGTTCGCCTTCACAATTTTTCGTCTCTCTTCTTTGAGGTAAAAATTAGGTTTCTGCAGTAATATGGAATTGTTCCTTTGGATATGGATCAGGGGATTGCAATATCTTTCTTACTAAATCTGATTAATGGATGTAGTACTCTAGTGAGGCCATATTTAGATGAATAGAGGCTCATAGTTAACTCCTCTTTCTTTTTCATTTATTGTTTGGACAAATTTATGAACTAAAGGCAATCTTTTGCCTAAATCTGGCCAAAAGGCCTTTAATCACACAAACTCCAATCTTGTAGTTGTGGAGGAAATTCTTTTCCATTATATCTACAAGTCAGAGAAAACTATGCGTGCTATGTATTTCAGGAAGATATCAGGCTAATGTTGGACATGCATTTGGAGGCCTTCAGATTGTCCATCTCATGGTCAAGGCTCATTCCTAGTATGTTCACCTTCATCATGCTATACAAGAAACCTGCATATTTTTTATACTTTTAACTCGCATGATGTCTACTGCCTTTTCAGATGGAAGAGGACCTATCAACCCCAAGGGGCTAGAATACTACAATAATCTCATTGACGAACTTATAAGCCGTGGTGACAACTACACTTCCTATGCAATATATATTTTTACTTATAAATAGCAAGTGAAGAAATTACTAGAACAAGAATGATATTTTCAATATTCCATTACAGATCTATCCATAGCGCTTCCATGATAAAGAATTTTGTAATCGTGTAGGAATCCAACCGCATGTTATGTTACATCATATGGATTTACCACAAGCACTCGACGACGAGTATGGGGGATGGCTTAGTCGAAAAATTGTGTACGTGTTTTATAACTTTATCATAATATATAAACATCTTGAACTAGTTTAGCTCAACATATAGAACTTAGTGTGAAGAAACTTATCCGCGCGTCTGCAGGAAGGACTTTGTGGTGTACGCAGATACATGCTTTAGGGAATTTGGTGACAGAGTATTGTACTGGACAACCATTAACGAGGCCAACATATTTTCTGTGGGAGGTTACGATGAAGGACTCGCTCCCCCTGGACACTGTTCACTACCCGTCCAAAATAATTGTTCCAAGGGTAACTCCTCAATTGAGCCATACATTGTGGGATATAATATCTTGCTTGCACATTCAGCTGCTGTGAAACTGTACAAGAAGAAATACAAGGTATTTTTTTCTGTCCTTTTCTCTGTTGAAGATTTTTTATTAAAACCTACTTCTTCATGGTTATATGTTTTAAATTTAATGCAGTCCACTCAAAATGGTTTTGTGGGATTGAGCATCTATAGTTTTTGGTTTGTTCCTTATACAAATTCAACTGAAGATGTGATTGCAACTCAAAGAGCTAAAGATTTTTACATTGGTTGGTAAGTTGCAGAACTTGGTTGGATAAGTTTACTTTCTATTCATATTCAAGATAATTGCACCAGTGTTCCACAATCTATTGCTCGTGTAGTAAGTTGGTCACAGCTCAAACCCTTTCTTTGTAGCTGTGTAATCCAAGTTCGTGTTAACCCCCCCCCCCCCTTCAACTTTATGAAGGTAGGTTTTGTTTACAACTTGGTCTAGTGCCAGATATTTAAAATGATGAAGAATAAACACTTTCAATCATTCTGGACTATTTGTGCAACAAAACTACAAGGTTGGAGATCAAATTTCTTAATTTTAAAGGTTAAGGACCAAGTTGTTACAAGTTCTATAGACCAATAGTGCAATATTCCTTCTTCTATGAATCCCCAGTGGTCTGACAACCTGCAAATTCAACATTTGAAAACATTTTTTATGTGTAGACTTGCAAGGTTTAACTATGTCTAATATTTGCTGCAGGTTAGTTGATCCCCTTATCTATGGAGACTATCCTAAGAGTGTAAAGAAAAATGTCGGGAAGAGACTTCCAGCCTTTACCGAATATGAGTCTAAGCAAATCAAGGGATCAATCGACTTTATAGGAGTGAACCACTATACAACAATATACATCAAGGACAATCCCAGCAACCTCCAAATCGATAACAGGGATTTTGATACTGACATAGCAATAGAGATTAAATGTGTGGCTACTATTTTTCACTACTCATTATTCTGTTCCTCCCGTTCTTGCAGCTCATTTTGCTAAGTATTTGAGTTTTGCTTCAGTGCTCAGTTAGCACTCTTTCATTTAGATAATACTGTTCCATGGAAAAAAGTACACTAACTTGTCCTTTTACTTGGTTATGTAGTTAAGCAGGGCAACGAATTACCGGATCAGGTGAAATCTGAAGTATAATGTCATGGTTTTGGTTTAATTTACTCGATATTCAAGTACTTTTATTTGGCACAGTATCCAATTATGCCTTGGGGTCTTTACGGAGTGCTGGAGTATCTAAAACAAGCTTATGGCGATATACCAGTTTATGTCCATGAAAATGGTCTCTCTCTCTCTCTCCCCCCACACTTGCACACAAGAGCACACTGCACACACATTGTTTGCAGATTGATATGTTCATTTCTATGTGGCGTTAATTTCTTTCTGTTTAAGATTGCTTCAGTAGTTATTCAGATGAGGCTATGCCTTCATTTCTATGCGCTCATTTCTGTTCTCCCCTTGAGGGGTACAATATCAAATACGTAGAACTGCTAGAAAGATACAAAAGAAGGTAGCCTCCCAATTGCCGTAATAAAGCTGTCAACACGAAGGACGCAGAGTATTGAGTGCTTTAAAATAAGGGCATTTTTATGCTTTACTGTCATATTGTTTACTGTAGTATAATCCACCCTATGAATTAAAGTGTTTATTGATACATAGGGGTTACTCATAGTTCATTATAAACCCTAATGAATGCTAGGGGGTCAGGGATCAACAACAAGTACAATCAAAATCAAAACTATATCCTTTTTTGGCAAGCAAATCTGCACAAGTTGTGATTTTTGCAATTCTATCTTGCTGAAGTTTATATACTGGAGTTATGCTACATTTCTTATTTGATGTAGTTTTTGTTATTTTAACCTGAGAAGACAATTGTCTCAGAAAAATCACGTCTTGGATTGGTTTGGCAGGCCAGTTGGCACGACGCAATGGAACACTTTATGACAAATCGCGAGTGGAATATATGTATACTTACATTGGGAGCATGCTTGATGCTATAAGGTAAACTTATTTAGTTTTCAACTCAGGTTCCTAAGGTAATTAAGAATTCATCTGAAATTTTTACTAAATTGTTTATTTTCTAAACTTAAGGTTGAATGTCAAGACTTTAGCTTGGTTTTCGAAAGGATTTTTCTAACATTGTTGTAAAATCAACACACCTTCATTTGCAAACAACTACTTTGATTGTTAAGAGTGCTTGAAATTTTATCATTGCTTTTGACGTCAAAATCCATCAATACTCCGAACCTGTGAAAATCTCCTTTTGCTGCTTTATGACTTCAACTTCAGACCTAGAAAACAACACTTCTAAGGGGGCACTAGACCTTGCTAAGGCCCTACATTATCTAATCATCTAGACTTTTTGAATTTCAACATTATAAAGCAAAAGCATGTGTTATATAGTGAATTGTGTCTGTCATACATTGAAAAATTTACTCGTCAATACTTGTCCCAGCAGATTATTTATGTACTTGTAAAAGGTAACCCATTGGAGAATAAATGTAGTTCAGGTCGAGAACTGTCCTTCTCTAAATACGTCGATTACCACATTTCATTCTTAATTGGGGCACTACAGTTGCAATTTTCTAAGTTCAATCACACCGCGATTTCTCTAAATTTATGGATATCACCATCATGGTATTCTTTTTATTTCTTATTTTCGAATAAGGTAAACTCTTTTTTTAGTTTCTTATTCCATTCTTATATTCTTATGTTTTGGTTTGCATCTTGGATGGCTGAAGGAATGGATCAAACACGAGGGGATATTTCCAATGGACCTTCTTAGATTGTTTCGAATTGTTGGGTGGCTATGGGCCATCCTTCGGCCTTTACTACGTTGATTTGGACGACAAAAACCTTACGAGATATCCAAAGCTTTCTGCACACTGATACTCAAGTTTCTTGAAAGGGAAGAGCACCAGCTCAAATGCAATTACCGAAGTTGGAGATAGCACATTTGTTCCTCAGACGGGTTAAGTTCTCGTGTTTATTTCATCTTCTCGAGGCAAGGCCAGATATCTCGCTCCTACAGGTGTACTTGTATCATTTCGTGTATATTATATAAAATGAAAAGAGTAAACACATCAAATGGAAAACTCTGTGTATCATACGGATACATGTCCATATTTTGTATTAAGAATCATACATTCGTACTAGGTGAGTACATGTTGGGCAATGCTAAATTAATTTACTTGAACTTCTTAAAATCTCTTTGCTTTCTTGTCTCTGGTGACGAAGGTATAACTGTTCTTTCTTCAAGCTCCAAATGCTATTGTCTTGCTTTTTTCTACTTCACTCACGATTTCAAAAGCATTTCAAAATTTTAGTATTTAGGGTCCTTTTGGCTGGTTTGTGCTTTTAAAAACTCTTCTAACCTGACAAAGCATTTTCAAAAAATTATCCAACCATATTCAAAAGTTATTTAGTTTAAAAGTATGTTTTGACTTTTCAAAAGCATTATCAAATTGATCCTTAATATTAGTAACAATGGTGTATTTATCGATTCTATTTGACTAATTCATATACAAGTCGAATATCACAATAAAGCAATTATATATTATCTTATGCATGAAGATTAATAAATGTAAGATATATGCAAACTAGTTTATTAAGTTCTACATCCAGGAGGAGGAGAAAAAAGCGACAATAATACTAGTATTTAAGGAGAAGGCAATTAGAATTTCAAACATAGAAGGAAGGGGCAAAATTGGAGGTGCTTGAACATGGATGCAATTGAACTATAGCGTAGCTTTACTGTATCTGCCATATTTATTCACTTAAGGATAAGCAGATTAGTTCTTGATCTTGGGCTTCTTCACTATCATCACTGTGCAGAGAGCATGATGTGCACAATAGTCGCTTACACTGCCCAAAACTGCCCTGCAAGAGCAATCGCAGCAACTTATCAACTGATTTTTTTAAAATGTTCTGATAGATTTTTTAAGAGTTGCTTTCTTTTCCTCTCTTCAGAGATGCATGTCCATGCGATGGACATTTTGTTGTGAGTACTTCAAGAAAACAGATTCACCCTTTCCACGAAAAAAAGGAGGTAGAAGTTATGAATATTTATAAAATCTGTTACCATTTTACCGAACGCTATTGGATCAAATGATAGAGATATTGTATCAAAGTAAAGATGTTTTGTTTTTGCCAAGGAAAACAGCTAAAGGTGACCTAATGCGATATAATTCCTTAGTTTTAAGAATTTTTAACGGATTTATAAATAATTTATGGCATAATTTTCTTAACTTTTTATAGCTCCATATCCATGACTACCAACAACCAAAATAGAGGCACGGTTCTTTCACAGAGAATATTCCTTGCATCCCCTTCCATAACCTCCAATATTACATCATTCATCTGTACAAAACTCAGATGCTTAAAATGGATAATCAGGAATGCACACGAACCGTGTTTGTGTTTCACTATTAAAGGCTGTAATTAAAAATAAATAATAAAATGTTTCATCTTCATCCAATACATGAAAAAAATTAGCTTAACATGTTGTTTAATAAATCACACAAAGATTTGGAAAAAAATAACCCGAAAGTGAAACAATGATTGTAAAGTGAAAATTAATCAATTTCTTCTTCATCAGGATTTTGAATCTTCAATCTCTTGTGTTAATTGCCTTTGAATCCCGTGTTAGCATCCTTTGTTGTGAAAAACAGGGTTTTGATATGTGGTGGTTCGTTCTGGCCGTCCCTTGTAGATTAAATAATAGGTTAAATTTGATTTCCATAAAAATTTGGATCAAAAGAGGAATTTGCCATTTTTTCCAAAAATGTCCCCCGCGCGCCATATAGCCCACCGCACTTGCAACTTTAGCCTTTTGCTCTCGGTAAATGAACAGTAGTCTTCATTCATTTTAGCTCATTTTGATATCTTCTTGGTCTTTTATCTTCCAGTTCCATCTAATTGACTCAACACCTTCTCCAACCATTGATATTATGCCTGAATCAACTATTAGTACTTTACGATTTAGTCCCCAAACTTTGAATTTAGTCGATTTTGACCAATTTTTCACTCCTTTTGGCCACTTCCATAGTTTTTCATTGAGATGTACCTAATAAACGAAATATATATAGAATTAAGCACCAATTCATTTAAAATAATAATAATTGCTCTAGTTTAATGACTGACACGTGCTTCTGTTTTTTGTATAATAGCTTTCTGATAAAGTTATTTTAAACCAACTTTTTCTAAAAATTCTTTTAATAAGATAAAGTACTTTCAGAAAATTATGCATACATATTCAATATTTAAAAGCAACTTTTTAGTCTAAGAAACAATTTTTGACTTTTAAAAAGCTTTACCAAATGGGTCCTTAGAAGGAAAATTATAAGCATGATAACTAACACTTTCCAACTTCTGAGAATTGAGGAAAAATGTTCATTTAGAAGGTCTTCAACCCACTAAAATGTTTTAGACGAAAGAGAAGAAAAAGGTGGTGGTGGGTCATGCCCAGAAATTGAGATGGCAAAATGTATTTTTCCCTGTTGATAATGGATTTGCAATGTTCTAACCCGAACACAAGATAATGTGTTTATATTTCAAAGTTCATACAGTAACAAATACATTGGAAAAACCTCTGCTTTTAAACTGAACTTAAGTACGTGGTTCCGCTCAAGAGTCAATCGATCAATCTCCAGTAGCAAGATTTTGCTTAACTATATAAAACTATTTCTACTAGAATTGTAGATCAATAATGCCGTGAATTAAATAAATCAAATCATGAACTGCATGTTCATCAAAATTTGTTTCAATTAAACAACATAATTGATGTTCAATTGTAAACATATAAATAAATGATTCGAAATTAGTGCAAGTATCTTCTTCAAATCTATATCCACATAAGGCAGCACATCGGCGGTAAAAACACCTAGGCAACTCTACCCTGAATTACCTTATACAATCACCAACAATTGAAACTGAATTAATTATAATTAAGAATACCAGGGCCAGCTAGGCCGATGGCGGATGCCGCAGAAGGTTTAGCGCGCACAATCACTAGCTTGAAAGGCGAATTCTCCGGTGATTTGGAAAAGAAGCGTTCCAAAGTCCACTCCAAAGCATAGTAGCTGTGTTCACTGTCGTCTAGCCCCACCGATTTCTCTATTTATGCAATCGAACCGAGTAATTGAATAATGAATCAAATTCTACTGATAGTCAGATTTTCCAGTTGTTTTGATTTAAAAATTTTGATGAGATTGCAACTGCTTTGATTCGAAACACAAAACCATGTGCCGGAAGGATTTGGAGAACTCGTTCCGGTAAAAAAAGATTTCTAGAACTCGCACGATCTCTCGAAGAACGTGCAATGATTGGGCAAGTAAATACATCATTATTTTCAAATTCCTTTTCCCGCGTACTTATTTTCAACCACACAATAAAATCTTCCATTCATTTTCACCTCTTTTCCATTCTCTCGACTCTATGTTTTCCTCTCTTCTGCATATTCTCGTGGTAATCTTTCATTTTGCACTTCCAGTAGGTGGCAGGGACGACAACAATTCAAAGCAGTTGGTAGTGGGTTACTGTTTGGCTTAGGTTCTCCCGTGTTTGTTTTAGAGAGAATGGAGTGGCTGCCGTCGAAGATTGTGTTCGACCCGTCGAGATGCAAGTGGTGATGAAGTAGGGTTTGGAGAGACAGCTTTAGACCAAACTTCCCATGATGATTTCGGTTTTTTACTTGCTTGTACTAAACAATTGTTGAGCCTCCCCCTATTAAGAGAAGCGCTGATAAGGAAAAATTAGGAAATGGCTAAAAGGATGGCAACACAATCTGCTGAGGAAAGAAATACAGAATGGCAAACACAATCTGCAGAGGAAGGGAATGATGGAATTTTGTGAAAATGGATTATC
>CAIGRP010122411.1:0-28535 GCA_903798385.1 Fraxinus cuspidata
TTCTCGATTTGCCTTTATCAATAAGTTTTCACTCATCACCTGACTTTCATTTGTGACTTTCTGTCTCACACCCTTCTTTAAGATTTTTCGTGATCTTCTCTGCTTCATCTACATCGACATACTTGTCACCCTTTTTAGCAGGTTATGCATCAATTCTGGGGGATTTTTAGAGAGTGACATCTTAAAAGCCCGGTTCTGCGTCCCATTAACATCTGGAGGTCCCTTATAGTAAGTGTTGTCCGGTTGAACCTAGCTAAGTATTCTTAAAAAGATTTATCTTTCTCTTGGACAACCTGCATCAATCTAATTGCTGTATTCCGTTTCCTCTTGCTACTCATAAAATATGCCACAAAACTTTTGGAAAGCTTGTCAAAAGTCTTTATAGACCTGGGTTCCAAGGTGGCCACCTAGTCTCTAGCTTCTCTCCTGAGTATCGGGGGAAATGACCTACACATTACTGCGTTAGGGGCTGCATAGAACCTCATTAAATCAACGAAGGTCTACAAGTGGTCAAGTGGATCTGTGACTCCATCATATACTTCTATTATTGGCTGTTTGAAACCTTTTGGCAAAGGAACAACCATAATTTCTGGTGCGAAAGGATCTTTCTTCAAAACCATTTACATGTCTATCTTTCCTCTTAGTTAATTCATTGTCTATCTTCTGGGTCATCATCTCCTCTATCTTCCTTTCCAAGTCTATCACGGGTTGGAGAATTTGTGGAACCACAAACTTTGTAGCCTTAAGTCTCCTGCTGTTGGCTGAGAAAGAGGCTTGATAACTGTTTGCGCCACATGGAGTGGTTGCTCAGCACTGCTTCCGACGAGTTTTGTGGTGGGGCTATGATTTTCTGCATTTGACTTTGCAAGAGGTTCATCATGGCTACCAATTGTGTTTTCAAGGCACTAAATTAGCTTTGCGTTACGTACTACGGTGGCGACGTTGAGTTGTGACCCCTATCGACAAACTCCGATTTCGTCTCTGCCGTATTCCCGACCATGCGTTTTTCACTCATAGTCCGTCTCCTTGACATAGCTGCGCCAATGAAATTGTAATGAGATGAAGCTCCTTGAATTCCTTGATGAGTAAGGTGTTTCGGCTGCTCCGATTAGTAAATGCTACCTACAAAATGAAGTCGGGGCTTTCTCCCCCATTGTACCTCCAGTGTGAGAATCAATAGTTGGTTTAAGAGTAGGAGGAAAGTATCATTGAAATTCAAGCAGTAAGGTTTCAATAGAATCATACCATTCTCACTTTAGGGGTATTTATAGGCACCTGATGCAACACACTCATTCAGCAGTTAATGGTGCCACGTGTCCCACGTATATTTTCCCACTTCACCCACGTTCTAATGGGATGATCCCCACTTCTCAAGTAGTTGGTTGTGCCGATGTTTACCGCTGAGCGGTTCCGCCCAGCTCATTGCCATTTGTATTGTTAAGTGTAGTGTTGGCCTCATGGTGGTAGGCGGCCTCATAGGGGTCGACGACCTCATAGTGGTAGACGGTCTCATGTGAACATAGAACGCCCATGTGTTGGGGTAGACGGCCTCATGGGGGTCGATGGCCTTATAGTGGTAGGCGGCCTCATGTAAACGTAGAGCGCACATATGTTGAAGTAGACGGTCTATCACATGGTGCTCTACATGGGGTACACATCAAGTAGTTCTTTGCCTCAATAATCATCGTAACGAATTATTAGTGCCATCTTATATCAACAAGAATAGAAAATTGAACAAATTATGGGCCATTTTAAAGAATACTGGTGTGAAGTAGTGCATGTTGGTATACACCAGAATGTGCTCATACTAGTGCCAAGATTTGCACAATTGTGTGAATGGTTGTGCATAAAGGTCATCCTAGTTCATCGTTTAACCTGACTTCTCTCTCTCTTAAATCCACTTCTACTTGTGTAAGATAATGATTTGAATTTCATAAATCTTATATTTTATAATTTAAAGTTCGAGTACATACAATAACTTAAGCCCGAGTACATGTTGTACAAGGATATAGCTCGTAAGTTATATTCTATAATAATCTAAAGTCCGCATATGACCTTTGGTAATTCTCTTAAATTAACCATTCTCTCAACATATCTCAGACCACGCCTCTGTTAACCTATATGTTGCCTTCATATTTGGACAAAAACTCTTAGCACCAAGGCTTGAAAAATGATTGGCGATGTTAGTATTTCGATGATCAAATCAAATGACGATTCAAAGTTATATGTAGAATTGGGTGATGGGACATACAAGCGTGCACGAATTTAACTTGAGTTTAGAAATGCATACCTTTTACAGATTTACCTATGCGTTGGTTGGGCTGTAATGACATGGTCCACTAGGCAATGATGAAACTGGGCTTGGCCCATTTGCTAAAATGTTTAACTATTGGTCAATAACATAAGAAAAGGCCCAAAACCCAACCCATTTAAGCTGACACGTGTGCTGCTCTGGTCCGTTGATCTTCAGCTGGATCTACAGTGATGATATCCTGTATATTAAGGCATCTGAGTGGTCACCAACCTTAACCGAACAATGAGTCATGTAAACTAAAGGCAACTTTACACCCCGTCATTGCTCCACAAGGAATCATTTCCTATATATATTAATGTAGAGTAAAATCACAACAAAAGCAGAAAAACAAATTTACCAAAAATACCTAAGCTTATTTCCTTATCCTACAAGGTTTTTTGTAGAGATTGATGCTAAAAGATATTACTTGTTTCTCAGACTTTCGTATTTAAGTACATGAATATAAGTTATGCAATGCTTCATCAAAATCATTCAGCGGGCAAGTGTTTTCATGTGGGCTACGGGGTAGTATCTCGTGAGGGATGATGATAATGGCGAATGTGAAAGCAGATGGGTCATGGCCTTTATCTAATATGGTGGCAGATGTGCAAATTTGCAAAGTGTCCATTGGCTTCGTGATGTACCTACGTAGAGCCTTCACGGAATTTAGGGTATAACAATAGTCCTCCTAGTCTAATATTCATGTTAGACGACAAACTTTATTGTAGCGTTTGGGTAATTTTCCTGACTTTCTTTGCTCTAATGTGTGTGAGATTCACTAAGATCTGCATTCGGATGAATCAAATCCTCATCACACAATCTTCAAGTATTGGGGTCCGTGTTTTTGCTAAGCTATAACACGAGGCCTTGATGTGAAATATAACAATAATCCTCCCAAGTTCAAGTCTAAACATTCTTGTTAGGTGAAAAACTTTACATGTGGATGTATTCCTATTGACAAAACAAAACATCCACGTGGCAGCTTCCCCAATGGCGAAGTACGAAATGTGTTGGGAAGGTTGTATAATTTCGAGGAGGCAGACGGTTGTGCATGTTGATTAGATCGTTAATCATGATTGTGGCCATTTCAAATGATGAAAAGCTGCAATTATGGCACAGTCGTCATTCAGTGAATGTGTGAAGCACGAGTGTGGTGCATAGAAGATTTGGGCCGCCATTCAATTTTTGCAATCCCGTCTTTTTTTCATTATGAATGGCCAGGATTCCTTCTTATCTATGGTGTAAATGATTTCATGACATCCAGTGGCCCAAATTCTGTGGGCTTCGCCTATTTAAGGCAATGTCTCCTCGTATTCCTTACGTGAGTTGATGCCCGACCAAAGTGCCTTATAGCTAATATGCATCAAGGACAGGACTTGGGACGAAAAGTGGGGTTGCTAGGTATGGGTCAATACCTCGACAGAATGTTCCTTTCTCAACATGCATGTGGATAGTTCCTATATCTTGAATCAACTATAACAAGCTACGAGTTTATTCAAATGCTGGAAAAAATCCAAACAGATTGCGTTTCAATAAACAAAACACCCATTGACCCAGAAAGGGCAGACAATATGAAGTTATATGGGAAATTGTGTGCAGGAGAGACAAGCAAGCAGAGATTTGGTTCGAGTTTATAATTGCATTCCTTTACCTTTACCTTTACTATTACTTTTACCTACGCTTCTGTATTTTCATTCTGTAAGTTTGTTTAATTGTCTAACCAAGTTCCCTTATAGAGATTGATTCTAAAAGAGATTCATTGACCCTAAAGATCACATGTTCATTCCATGAAGTGATATAGTAGATTTCTTAATAAAGACTACCTTCCTTAAATACACAAATTTGAGTTTGAATGCCATGCTTCATCAAAAGCATTTGGCGTACAAGTGTTATTCAGTGTGGCGGTCTCGTGCAGAGATCGATGACATGATAACAATGGCGATGGCGAAAGCAAGTGGTGCATAGAATTTACCTAATATGGCAGCAAATGTGCAGATATATCCAGCGACAGACCCAGCACCACGAAAACAGTACTCTGAAGTGAGGAAGGAGACCGGCGTGAGAGACTTAACATTATCGATGAGTATTGTTTCTTTCGGCAGTCGGATGCTTTAGTTACGAGACGGACCTTTCAAAGGGGAATAACCCGAACCGGATGTCTTAAACCGCGTAGGGATTAATAGGGTTGTTTTGGTGAGGCAGTTGGTTGGCGACAGTGGTGGTGTTGAGAATGGGGAGGGCATTACGGGTGCGCCAAGAAGAGATGGAGCGTGAGAGGATAGAGGCTAACGGGTGACGTGTGGTGAAGAGCGCTGCTGCCATGGGCGGCAAGAAAATTTGCAGAGCAGTGTCCGTGCATATGAGTGAAATGGTCTATTAGAGTGTCAATTTGATAGGCTCGGAGGGTGAATTCTATTTTTATTAGATCGTTGGTCTTTCCAGTTATATCATTTAAGGCATATATTGATCAATGGTTCCAACTTACCTTTTTCTCTAGTCTCTACTTACTAGATCGGGCTTAATGTTAGATAGACCGATTCTTAGCACCATCAAACTAGATGGATTATTTGATCTGACCAAAGGCATGGATTGTTGGGTCAATGTGTCATTAATTCAACTTATTATTCTCTAGTTAGATCGGTAAAGTCCTCTAAAAAAATTTGTACATTATAGAACCTATTAATAAGCTTATAAAATTCTTAAACATTAATGAGTTATGACTATGCTTACTTAAGTATTATGATTTATGTTGTACGAGTTAATTAAGAATTTGGCATTGAAATGACCTCGCTCTTACGATCGCTGATTGTCGACGGTCAACGATCAACATTCTGTCCTCCCCATGTTTAACTTTTGTGCTTGTCCGCCACTGGCTGAATCAATGAATCCTAACCCAACAGCTACTTCTTCTTCTTCCACTCCTCTATCCCCCTTTCTCGATTTCAATAACATCACTAATCCTTACCGTTTGGACCATGGAGATAATCCTTCAGTTTAACTGGTTCCAAAACTCCTCACTACAGATAATTATACCACCTAGTCCAGGGCCATGTGCCGAGCACTTCGAGCTAAAAATAGCTCGGTTTTGTCAATGGTACATTGGTTAAGCCTAAGGACATTGATGACCCTCTTTTTTATACGTGGGAATGATCCAATTATCTAGTAGTCTCTTGGCTACAAACTCAATCAGCCAGACCTTGAAATCAAGCATAGTTCTAGTGGATGATGCTTTAGAAATCTGGGCTAAGTTGAAGGATCAATTCACCCAGCAGAATGGGCTTCGCATATTCCAATTGGAGAAAGCTTTAGCAGCATTACAACAAGATCAAGATCCTGTAAGTATCTATTATGGCAAGTTAAAGTCACTGGGATGAATTAATTATCTATGATCCTCTTCCAGACTATAGCTGTGGTAAGCTTAAAATTCTACTGGATATGTACCAATGAGATTGTGTAATTCAATTTTTAATGAATCATACAGTAACATCCAAGACCAAATTATGATACTAGACCCATTACCTCCTGTGAATATGGTCTTTTCTATGATTCAACAAGAAGAAAAACCTACATACCATGTCATCTGCCATACCTTCTCCTAACTCTATGGCATTTTTCAGTCAAAAAGGGTTATACCCCTTTCAAACCCAATACCAAGAAGCCTTTTCCTCAAAAACATGAAAGGCCTTACTGTACCCACTGCCATATAAATGGTCATCTCTTGGAAAATTGTTTTAAGGCTGGAAATGCTGAGGCACATATTTGCTGTCGTTGTCATATGTCAGGACATGTGGTTGATAAATGCTACAAATGAAATGGGTATCCACCTGGGCATAAGCTCGATAACAAGGGTAAGGTTCCTGGTTTTTCTACATATTTAACTTCTCTGGAGCAGGAAGAAGTGGCTGAGGAGAAAATAGCTTTCACAAACAATCTCACCTTGAAGAATGTCCTAACTCCTATGCGTAGCTTCATTTGACTTCTACCGGATTTCTGGTTAGCTAACTCTCTCATTTGTTGCTTCATCTTTTTTTCACATTCTTGCTTTATCCAGGACCTTTCATCTTGGACCACGATTGGCGTGGGAGAAATGAGGAATGGCTTGTATCACTTGCTGGTTACTAAAGTGTCTTCTACGGCCTTGGACCTTGGTCGATCGTTTTCTCTACATAAGAACATGTTTGTTTCCACTTCTTTTAGTAATCACGTTGTTCCCGAACTATGTCACTTTAGACTTGGCCACACACCTTTCTCAAATTTAAATTTAATTTCTGATCCTACTGTTAAGAATCAATTATCTCACATTAACAATGTTCCTTGTTTTATATGTCCACTTACAAAGCAACACATCCATTACATGTCAGTACTCGTAAACTAAGCAAATTTTTGAACTCATCCACTGTGACATTTGGGGACCAAGTTCTACATAAGCTGATGATGGATCCAATTATTTTTTAACCATTGTGGACGATTTTTTAACCATTTGAAAGATACTCTAAACAAATGTGTCACATGTTTATTCTTTTGGTTTCAAAATGTTATAGGATATGAGCCCATATAGTATTAAATGAATCTTTGGTATCTCTCTTAAAATATTTTTTACTTTGTTTTATCCTCCGAACTCTCTCAACCGGAATAGAACTCCAAAAATCCAAATTTTATAGCTCTCACTTTCTCAATTTTTGAGTCTCTCCTTCCTAAACAAATATATAAATAAACACGTCAATCATGATTTCTAGCACCACAAACTCGCTTGGTTATTGCTACTCAAAGAAATCAAACAACAATCATCTTAAGAGAAGCTGGGCAATTTTATTGTTATTAATTCATTATTTACGACCCTTACCAAATCAATTTAAATCATCGAACAATCTCCAAAAGAAGATCTTCAATTTAAGGATCTAGATTTTCATATAAATCCAACTATAATATTAAAATAACGACAAGGTTAATTAATTCGCCCTATGTAAAAAAAAATAAAGAGAAAACATACTAAATGCCTTAAATATTTCTTTTATAAAGTCCAGGCATTTTTCGAGATAGATTATTTCTTAAATGGTAACCTTGTTAAGGACAAGGAACACTTGATTTTTTGCAATGATCTTATTGCGCAATTAAGACACGAGAAATTGCCATAATCTATGTCTTCAGAATACAATGAGATATAATTTTGACTGGAAACAGCACTGCACATTCAATGCTTATTTGTCATCTTTTGCTGTGCATTTTTCTCTGGTGTCCATTGTTCTTTGTTCCTCATATTTGGTTTATTCTTCCTCCATTGCACTCGCTTAACCTGAAAAGTGCTTCTTTTTTCTTTTTTCTGCCTCAAATCTTGAAATTTTTATTGATCATTTTGGTGCACTTTTATATTAGTTTAGCTGTGTCCAGTAATTTAAACTATAACTACAAAAGTATGCAACGATTTGAAAATCTAATCGAAAACAGAGTCACGAAATACTAATTGTGTTATCTCCGTGTTGGTGCACAAAAGTATGTGCCATAACCTTGCTTGGCTTTGCACAATCGTGTGCACTGCTGTGCCAAGCCGGCACACTAGACATGCACAAGGCTATGCACGAAGCCTAACCCAAGTTGTCATTTTAATCCAACTTTTCTATTCTTTTTTTAATAACAAAAGCCAATTCTACTTATGCATGACAATGATTAAATTTCGTAAATCATATTGTATGATAATTACAAGTCGTCGTATATTATGTATAATGATATAACGTACATAAATCATATTATTTAATAATATGATGTTTGAACTTTTGGTCTCTTTTAAATTCATTTTTTATTGCCTATATTGTCATTTGTTTTACCTTCCAAACCAACTTAATTCCTCATGAAGAACTACATACATACACACACAATAACGAGTTTGATCTCATGTCCACATTAAGCAGGAGTTATAATGTAATCCACTTGTCCTATCCAGAAAAAGAAAACATACCAAATTCGTTAAATATTCCTCGTCTTTCAAAGTCACTCTCTAATTTGATTCTAATTCATCATAGTTAGATCGACAAAATCCAAAGACCGAACCCCACCAAAATCGCAAATCATCACCAGAATCAACATCCACAACTGTCATGCACAATAAACAAATCGCTAACCTCTTAAGATGAAATTGCTGCAAAATCAAACATATATAGAGATACCAATAGAAAACTGAACAAATGTTGGGACATTTTGTAGAGTATTGCTGTGAAGTGGTGTGTGATGGTTCACACCAGTATGTGCCATAGCAGAGCACATGACTGTGCACAAAGCCCATTCAGATTTTCATTTTAACCTTTCTCTATTTTTCTACCAAAAACCACTTCTACTTGTGCATGACAATGACTTGAATTCCCTAAATCATATTATAGAACTATTTGAAGTCCACATATATAAATATAGTATTATAATTTAAAGTTCATCAATCATATTAATAATATGAAGTCTGCATAAAAATATATGAACATTTGGCCCATATTAGAATTAGAATTCATTTTTTCTTTTTTCTTATCAATTACACATCTCCAATAAAAGAATATTACACATAATCTCAAAATTTTTTCTTCTTTTTTAACCATACATTTAAAGAAAAACATTATTCCAACCATTAAAATTACAAATAATAAGGGGCCAAACGGGGGTTGTTATCTCTCTTAAATTAATTTATATTGCATATATTGTCATTTTATTTTACCATTCAAATCTCCTTAGCTAAGAAAGACACTACAACAAAGTCTTTCGCAACGTTCAAAAAAAGTTGCGAAGGACCTTTTACAATGTTTGGGCGTATGTTGCGGGGTTCGATGATGCTATAGAGTAAAAAGATACAACAACGTTAATACACCGTTGCAAAAGGCTATCTGAATGTTACCATTTGTTTTTTTGCAACGTTAAAAAATTGTTGAGGAAAAGTTGTTTGCAACATTTTACGAATGTTGTCTAAACTTTTGTGTTCATCTTTTCCCAACGTTTATTAAATATTGTTGTTAACCTTTATACAACATTTTTAGAACGTTGCCTTTAAATTATTTGCAATGCTTTTATGAGTGTTGTCTTTACTTTTATTTTCAAGTTTTCTCAACATTCTTTAATTGTTGCATTACTCTATTACAATGGTGCAATAACATTGTCTTTAACATATTTGTAATGTTTTTACTTTTATGTTCACCTTTTTGCAACTTTTTTTAAATGTTGTCGTTTCTTTTATCTTTAGTTTTTGCAACGTTGTTGTAAATCGTTTTTATATATTATTAAATTAATTAGCTTTTTTAAAATATTTTTGTATTAACCAACATAATTAAAAATATTTTTATAGTAAAATACGCAAATTAAATAATATAATTAAAGACGTTTTTGGTAGTGCATGAAATTGAGATTAAATCAACTTGCAGGCATATTATACCTATTCTTCTAAAGTTTTCCATTAGACTATTGAATAAGAGCATTAAAATACTTAAGACCGCTTAATCTCTTCTATGTTGATAATACTATCTTACCCAATATGCAGCCTGGAAGATGAGGAAACATGATAAAAATTAGTTAGAATAAAACAAGTGATAAAAATCTTCTCAACACATTAGTACTTAGCAATTTCAACATGATAAAAAGACGAGGTAACACTCCGAGGAACATACTAGGTTTGTAATAAGCCACATGATAAAAAATGCATCCGATACTTGTAATCATCAATATAGCCTAGGCCTAAACACAAACCACGTTGTTAATTTCTTTAGAATGATTCAATTGACATTCATAATAAAATGCCAGTCAAACTACCTAAAATCTCAAAATTCTATATCGCCCGCTTTCACAAAATCTAGTCCATTTCTTCCTAAAAAATACATACATACATATAGATAAATAAATAAGTCCAATAATCTAACCAAATACCAACAATCGCGCCTTCCACCACAACAAACTCACATGGTTATTGCTATAAACGGTTGTATTGAAAAAGACGATGACAATGATTATTACTATTACTATAATATTACTACTCACCATTAATAGCGAGACTTACCAAACCAATAAAGTCATTGGAAATCTCCAAGTATTATCCTCACGTATAACATCTAAAACTCACTTGATGTAGTGCACCACAAGTTCCACGTGTATTATACTTTGCGATGTTCACTAGACACGCTACGTTTCAAACGAACGTGATGTAGTGTGACATATTCAAGTTCACCTACCAATTGCTATATAATGCATTTTAACATTATAAGGAATACAGAAGTCTCCGTCTTGTTAACAAGATCAGTCGTATTTATAAATAACCACATCGATTTATATAACTATTGCTCTATGAATATATCTGATTTTATTTATTATTTTTACATATACCTTTTTGTGTTTTCTGTGAAAAATATTAGTTGTGTGTTATATCCCCAAAATTCCACCTCTTATGTTATTTGATTAACTGATATAGAGATACTTCGTGTTATTTATCAAGTCCCCTTATAAAACCAGTTGTAATTTTACACACAAGTGTTGTGGCTGAGATGACTATCAAGTTTCTTGTCTTATGTTCATTATTAGTGCATGATCTCTCTAAAAAATTTATGCACCTCGACTATTTTCGATTATTTTTTAATAAATACATGTTCCAAATGACGTAAAGTAGAGCTGCCCAAATTTATTTCATATTCAGAAAATTAGACTAAAGGTTTCAAAGCATTTACTTGTCTTACTTCTTTTTGCATTTTTAGTCTGCTGCTATCTCACTGCTGATATGATATACAATTTCAAAAAAAACTATTCACTTGGTACATGCATGACTATGGCGTGTTCGTGATAAAGTATGCGAAGTTCGCTATCAACCAGAAGATGAAGGGTTTACATTCATTCATTTGTGGGCGAATGTTGGTTAATATTTATTTTCATCATATATTCAGAATAGTAGTTTCGTCTCATTCGACACATCTATCTCAATTTGTAATTCTATATTGTGTTGTCTATGTTAATATCCAAATTCTGTTATGAAAATTGTGTAATCTCCATAATACGTTATATACTCATTGTTCGAAAATAATTAGAGATGTGTCATACAAATACGGATATCATCTATAAGTGTGTTAGATAGACTGGTTGAGAAATGTATTTGCACTTGTGTGGTGTTTAATGTAAAAGTACATAAGAGTTCTAAATTTAGCTGATTGTACACTAGTGAATTAAATGTCGCATTACAATTTTTGGAGCAACTACGTTCAGGTTCATTCCAAAATAAGTGTGATGCATCCCCTTCATCGGCTGTGTGACTGCAGCAGCCTTTGTGTAAAATGTTGAGCTTATTAATGAATAGAGTCAGCCTCATATAATTGTTCATCAGTGATGTCAATTCGAAAACGAAAATAATCAAAGATAACTAAGAGTTAAAAATATGGAAGCTGTGAACAAAAATAAAGCCAAGAGCATGGATCTATTAACTAATTTGCATGTTCCACCAAAAAAAATTATTATAATAGAAAGCATAAAGAAGTACGATAGAATACTCCGATGAAAGAAGAGAGAACAATCCAAATCAAAAATTTTTAAGGAAAGACGTAATATTTGGATATTTTCAAAATTAAGAATCGTTAACTGTATTCTATAAAGAACACAGATTTTCTTAAATATCCAACCAATCACTATAACGAATTCAAGAACACCAAAAATTGTATACTAATTCAAATAATGTAAAATTACTTTGATTTGTAAAGAATAGTAAAAGAGGAACTACATCCATGAACATGTTCACAAGAACGATACTCAATACTGAATAACAGAAGTGGAATTGATGTATCTCTATGTCGCTGATGAATGAGACCCATCATCCCTCCCCTAGTGTTGCTACGTTCAAATCCTATTTGATTTTTGATTTAGCTTTACTTATGAGATACAATTAATGACAAGCCTAATGTTAGCTAATATAATTTTTTTGTTACAAAATGATGGAAGAAAGGGATGAAGACACGATATTTGTGATGTTCCTTTTTAGGGTTTTGCTATTTGTTCATCGGGTTGATACCCCAGTGTGCATTTAGCAAAATCCAATTTTTTTATTATAGCCCTAGTCTGTCAATAATTTTTACAAGATTAAAAGCAATTTTCTTACTGATGCAAAGTGCAAGTGGGTCCCAGTGTGACAATTAACAAAGATGACAGCAGTAGGCCCATTTTGCATTGGCAACGATCAAATAAATAATTAAAATTTGGATGAAATTTTCTCCCAAACATGCTCATAATAATGAGTTATGCTACGTGTATATCTTGCTTTACACTTAATTTGACACTCATGTGAGTTTGTAGAATTCTATAAATTAATTTTAATAGCATTTTTTTTTCCAAACAATGGTCAAATTTTTGATACATAGAAAGGTCAACAAAGATGGCAAAAATGGGTGTACAAATTGTGTGGTCCTATAATAATGAGTAATGTTGCGTAGTCTCATTAAGGTTACAACCTCAATTTAGGTAGCGTCAATGTGACATTAAATGATATGTGAAATTAAATAAATCATTTGATTTCACATTTCATTTAACATATCATTTAAAACGATTGAGATTGTAATTTCAATATGACTAAATAGCATTACTACGTAATAATAGTGGGCAAATGTGATTTTTTTCCCAAACTATTTTCAGGCAACGGTAACAGAGACAGTTGTACGTTCAAAGTAGTACACAATCCCAATCGTCCACTCAACATGCCTTTTCGATCTGAACCGTCCAATCAGCTCCTATATTAGAGTTCCACCTGGCGGGTCTGGCTCTCCCATCCGACATCATGACATTTAACTGGATTTAAAATCTGGATTTGAAGTCCGCAGTATAAAATCCACCCGGAAAATGTCAACAGGAAATACAGAGAAAATATTACATCAGTGGGACAGTGGGCTCCGAAAGAGCTCAAGGATCGCGAAATTTTGCACTCAAATCCTAGTAAGTTTCTTGTTTCTTGCTTAAATTTGTGTTTGAACTTTCAATACGCAAAGCTTTAATTGGGCGTTTAATTGTTCTTTGTGCGATTTTTAGAATAAAAAATAGATCTTTTCAGGCTAGGGTTTTGTAGAAGTTTTGGAGAATTGCGCTTCATTGATAACTTTGCTACCTAATTTATGATTTTTCCCTTCCGCTTTAGTCAGCTTGAAGTCGGCGAGTCTTTTGTGAAATTGAAACGTGATTTGATACCCTAGAACTTGTTAGGACTCTTAGATTTCCTTATGTGGGAGCATATATTTTATTTATTCATGTGCACTGTGTTTGCATTCAAACATTTGCAAATAGTTTTTTTTCCATCTGTGTGCTGAGTTTTTTTCTGATGTTATTAATTTCCGGAGATGCATCCACTATTTGTTTGAATTCTTTTCTGGCAATGCTTCTAACACTTGTTTCTTTTACATTTTTCTTTTTTTTACCATTTTTGTACTGGATTGATTTCTCTGATGGAAGAATTATCCTAGAATACTTTTAGCAGTTGTTTGGGTCAGCGACGAAAGTTGTTGAAGAACTTCTGAATACTTTGAGTTTAGCTGTTATGGGCGAGGGAGATATGGTGCTTGAGAAACCTGAATCTGTAGCAAATGGGAATGCTAAGTTAGAGGTGATGGAGAAAAAGATGGAGGCTGTGACAGAGGCGAAAGATCAAGAAACAAGACTTGAAGATGATATGGATGGTGGGAAACTTGAGGCCGAGAATATGGATGTGGATAAAGAAGAGGTCAAAGAAGGCAAGGAAGCTGATGCAAACATGGAGGGTAATAATAAGGTTGTAAAAGAGGGCAAAGAAGAAAGGGAAGAAACCATTGGACGAAAGGAAGAAAACAATAGTCAGGAAACTGAAGATGATTCTGGGGAGAAACCCAAGGAGGAGAGTGAGAATAAATCTGAAGGGGAGGTTGATGGAATGAAAGAGGAGACTGAGGATAATGCTGAAGAGAATGCAGAGGATATGGAGGAGACTGAGGATAAGTCAGAAGAGCATACAGTGGGGAAGGAGGAGATTGAGGATAAGGCAGAAGAGCATACAGAGGGTAAGGACGAGACTCAGGATAAGGCAGAAGAGCATACAGAGGGGAAGGAGGAGGTTGAGGATAAGGCAGAAGAGCAAACAGAGGGTAAGGACGAGACTCAGGATAAGGCAGAAGAGCATACGGAGGAGAAAAGTTTAAAGAAGCGCCCACGAACAAATAGTGCTGGAAAAAATGGCAAAGGTAAGAAAAAGGAAGCTGAAGAGGAGGACCGAAAAACCCCAACAGGAAAAAAGTCCAAGGAGCCTAAAACTCCAACAGAGAAAAAGGGGGAGTCAAAAACTCCAGTGGGTTCCACAATTGAACGTCCTGTGCGTGAAAGGAAATCTGTAGAAAGGCTGGTTGCAATTATTGAGAAGGATGATTCTAAGGAATTCCAAATTGAAAAGGTGTGACCTTTTAATTTCCATTTTGTTGTTTCAATCTTTAGAGGAGTTAAGTTTTACTGTCAGCGTAGTGTGAGTTAAATACCTTTTAAAAGGAGATTTACTTTGACATAATAGTATTTGTTTGCAGGGTCGTGGAACTGCGTTGAAAGATATTCCTAATGGTACTCATTTTGACGGAACTCCACTTTATGCACATAGCATATCTACTTTAGGCCTTATTTATTGCGAATTTCAGCTTGGGATGTTTGATAAGATTGTGTGATGTTTTATCTCAATACTCAGTAACTCTCTTAGTTGTCCTTCGTGATTAGTGAAGTTTGGCACTATACTAGATCGTTTCTGGGGAAAATAAAAATTGACAAGAGCTATAAGGTTATCATTGCAGGTATCTTGAGAAAGCACAATGACGTTACTTCACTATTGACGTCATCAATTTTTCCTCGAATTCCTGTTTAATCATGTGATGGAGTTGCTTGTGTTATTATGGATAAATTAATTTCTCCAGTAGAAGGACATTGAATGAATCTCAATTGGTCATGTTGAATTTATTTTATCCTTCCATCCCTTGTGTGGTGTGGGATTTCATGGTTTTCTGGAGTATTCTATAATGCATGAAGCGTGTCTGGTTGGAGTGATTTATTACCAATCCCTTCTCTTTCTCAATGCTCATTTATCCCGCTTGATCAATGATCTACCAACTTTATGAAATCTGTGCTGCAGAGGAAAGTTAGGTGTCGTGTAATATGGCCTTGTATCTATTAGCGTGAATGCCTTATTTAACTGAAATTCACCAACTCTTCAAAATCTGTGGGAAGGCAGTTCCTCTGTTGCTTCCATTTTATATCATTTTGTCTCAACTTCATATGGTCTTACCTCACACTAGGTTGATTGGCCCATGAATGACCATAGATTTTCTCTGTTCATAAAATTGGTAAGTCCCGATCAATGTTGATTCTAAGTTGCTAGATTTTATTTGACTTCCGAGGTGAGTGTACATATCTATTTGTTTTTAATGCTGGAACAGTCTTCATCCGCATTTACCGAAAGAAGTGAACGAGTAAAATATTAGAAATGTCATTGGAGAACATATTTGTCTTAGACCATTTGAGATTTCTTCTTTTAGCTTTGGCTACTCCCCACACATCCTTGTTTTTTTGAAGTTTGGCGGAGGTGGTAAACAAAGTTAACTAGAGGCATTGACTAGAATTCATGAATATTTATACTGATAAAATTTGGACAAATATTGAGTTCCACTAGTTGTCAGATACATGTATAGAAGCCAATGGGCATGAGTTGGCATTTGATTTAAGGTGAATTACTTTTCATCTTTCACAATAAATCAGCTGTTTCAAGCCAAACTAAAAGAGATTTTACCACTTTTTCGTTCTTTCCCTTGGAGAGGGGGATAATGCTTGGCTTCATCTATTATATAAATATCTTCACAAAAGCTAAAATGAAATTGGATAATTTATTTGCTAATTTTACAATTCTAGGCAATTTATGGATTTTACAATCTTGTGAGCATATTAGTGAGAACATTGGTGGCAGTTTGTGCATTTGCTCCTTATTTATTTCATATTAAATGCAGGTCTTCTCCTAATCATTTTGCTATCACAATTTAATTACTGAGTTTGTTATGTCATATTCATGTATTGCAATTTCATTCATAACGTATGTGCGCAACTTCACGAAGAAGTCTAAAAAGAATCTCATTTCATTTATCTGCTTCCATAGATGTTCAAGTATGCAGCTTTAGAGATATATTGAAATGTCAATATATGAACCAAATCTTTGTTGCAGTGGCATACAAGTTGTCAAGAAAGAAGACCGAGGAAACATTCAAATTGCTGCATTCAGTTCTCTTTGGAAGGAGAGGAAGGGTATAGCACTTTGAGTTCTTGTCTATTGTGTTTTGCTTTCCCTTCTTCCTTATTTCTCTCAAAGAGGATCTGGCATTATATTCAGTTTAATGTTTATTGAATACTCGGATTCTTTTGGGATAATAGCTGGCTCTATTTGTGTACCTAATATAATTCATCTTGAACTTTTTGTGTATTGAAGCTTTGAAATTTATTTTCACAATAGTAATTTTTTTTCTTAAGATCGTATTCTGAACTCCATGGTATTATTTTTAACATATTTTTAGTGTCGCTCATACAGAGCTAACGGATGTTGAATTCTTGAACCATTTGTGTTTTTAGTTATTATTATCGTTTTTGGGTGATGTCAATATCCAAGTGAGTTTTGTAACTCTGAGCTTGCCTGATACTGTACTTTCCTGTTGTTAATTAAATTGTCATTGATCTGTCACTGTTTCCTTCAAGTTTTCCTTAGAATATTTCTCAAAGTTAATTTGCTGTTCATTATATTTTTTTCTCTTGTAGCCATGAAAATTGTTGCTGTACTTGGCTTCACGTTTTACTCATTTGTTGAAAAACTTCAGTTTTTTCATTTGTGCTTATACTTCTATTAATGTATGCAGGCAGTTCAAATCAAGAACAACATATCAAGGTTCTCTGGGTTCGTGTGGCATGATAATGAGGTGTAGATGAAAGTCAATATTAAGTTGATGATTGCTGTGCATGTTCTATTTGTTGAATCTTCCAGAATAATTTATAACTCTCACTACTTAAAATACACATGGTCTCAGGAAAAGCAAATGATGAAATTGAAAGAAAAACTTGACAAGTTTGTCAAAGAGAAACTAATGGAATTCTGCGATGTTCTTGATATACCGATTTCCAAGGCTAATACAAGAAAGGTTCGTTGATATTTCTTTACTTCAGAGTTTGCTAGAAAATTCTCCATTACCATTCAACATATTGCTTGCCATGCCTTTTACAAGGAAATGTTGAATATCTACTTATTGCACATTTCTTGATCTAAGAATATTCTTATTTGTGATGCGCATTTTACGTTCTATATAAATCATCATGGTTGCCTTGGCTAACCCTGCTACTAAGATTATGAATGACATCTTGCATCTCTCCTGAAGTGCTTAGTCTCAAGGATTTCAATTTTCCATTTATGGTGCTTTCAGGAAGATATTATTGCAAAGCTGATAGATTTTTTGCTGGCTCCTCATGCAACAACCGATGAGTTGCTTGCGGAAAAAGAACAGGTTTTACACTAGGGTTCAACCTTATCGTTCTAAAAAATTTATCTATGATGAGAAACTTACATGCCTTTTTATTTTATTCATATATCGTGTGTATTGGACAGTCAAGTAACGGGCAAAAAAGAAAGAGGGTTATCAAATCAACATCTGGGAGCAGTACACCTTCAAAAGGATCAGCCAAGGTATCATCCTCATTAATTTTAAAAACATTTTTCTAGAATAGAAGCTGAAGTTAATACCTCAAATAAGGCATTGAATCTCAATGCATGCATTGCCGGTAGGTTTGTATTGCAGCTGTTGTCAGTTCAATCAATGAAAAATAATCCACAAAGTTCAATCGTTAGGAACAATAAATCAGTTCTATTTTCCATGTCCATCCATTTCTATTTTCCATGTCCATCCTTTTCTGAGATTAATTGTAGTCTATCAAATTGCTTGGGTTGTGATGCGAAGTTGGAATTTATGCATTATAACATGCAATTTCCTTCGAATTTGTCTAGAACTAAACAAATTAATCAGAAATAGTGGACAAAAAGTAATTGGGTACCTCAAAAGTCAATTCAGGACATTCAACTTGGAGTACAGGGATTGTGTACCATTTAGTTCTATTCAATTTATTGTGCTATTAATTGTGTAAAATAAATTAATAAGAAATCGAGATAAGAATGTCTGGTCGACCATAAAAGTCAATCCAAGACATTCAACTTCGAATATATGGAGTATGTACTGTAGTTCTAATGAACTTTATCGTTAACAATCAACTTGGCAGTTTCTTCTTCTTTGTGACCATAGGCTCAAATCATGCTCTACATGGTATACTGGCCTAAGTGATCCAGGAATGCAGTATCTGAATATTTTTCTTATACATTCTTACAAATAGAGAATTAATGTCTTCACTGGGGTTCTGAGCCTACTCTTTACCCAGAAAAAAGGAAAAATTGAAAATAAAAGTGAAGGCAAGAGATGAAGCCAAATGTAACATTTTTTTCTTTATCCCGCCTTATTAGTTTCTGGTACAAATTAAAGGATGATGTTATCGATGATAATATATTATATGTATCGAGATGAAACTTATCTTTTTTTTTTTTTTTTTCTTTTAAAGAATCTGTCACTGGTTGCCTTGGTTCAACTTCAAGATTTGCTCAGTTAAGGGTTTGTTTCCTATAGATGTGAATGCTCAATATAAGTATCTTTATCTGATAAATTGATGAATGTATACATAAAAGACAACGAAGGTAAAATGCGTACTTGCAGCTGAGCTTGCTTCCTTCATAGTGGATGATCAGCTGCTGAAATTTGATTGGAGATAAGAAATTAAAATACTGAAAATTATAGAAGAAGATGGGTGATTCGTACACATGAAATTGTTAACCATATTCTCCTGTGGCAATCTTTGTCACTGGTGTTTTTTTCAGAGTCAAAAGAGAACTGAGAGTGCATCTAGAAAATCTGGGGAGAAAAATAGTGTGCCTGAATCAGAAGATGATTCTGGAGAACCAGAAGATGAGAAAGAGGAAGCACACGAAGAGGAAAATGTTAATGGTAATCCCGAAAGATCAGATGCTGAGATGTCTGATCAAGCTAAAAGTCAGGAGAACACTAGTGAATCTGAGGACGAGCCTGGTGAAGAGAAAGAAAAGCAGAAGCCACCTTCAGCAAAGAAAGGATCTGCTGGAAAAACCAGGACCAAGAATTTAACAACCTCCAAAAAGGCCAGTCCTCCTAGAAAACCACCTGCAAAATCATCATCAAGTCGGTCTAAGTACAATAATGATACGAGTCCAAAGACGTCTTCTGGTAAGAAGAAAGATGAAGCAGTAAAGGAGAAAGCTCTTCTGAAGAACAAATCATCAAAGGAGAGTACTGGTGAGAATAGTGGATTATTCCCATTTGATGATTCTGTTTGTAAAGAAAATGTAGAGTTGGTACTATTGTTATTTATCAATTGCAATAAAATCCAGTACACCATCCCTTAATAATTTTTCCAAGTTAATTTTGTAGTTTTGAGCTATGACGTTGTTTAAGAACCTTTCTTTGTTTTGTTTCTTTTCAAATAAAGGGAAGAAGATTGTTCGGAAAGACAAGCCTAAGGAAGACAAATCAACACCGAGCAATGATGAACTCAGAAATGCCATTTGTGAAATTCTTAAAGATGTTGACTTCAATACAGTATGCTTCACAACTTCTCTTGCTTTTTGTCCAAATAGGTTTTTATTTAAATACACCCTTCTCGCTTTTCTATTTATGTGTGGGAACAGAAGATGCATGTTTATTCCCACTAAGCAAAAATGCTTTTCTTTAATGTGATTGCTTATTAGTTTTAAAAAAGAGATCTGGACTTGTAATCTTGAGTCTTGTTAATTGTTTGTTGCCTAATGTGAGGTTTTCCATTAATATAGAGTTTAAAGTGGTGAAATCTATGATCAACTTGTTTGTATCTCATCAGTTATTTGTTATCCTTTCTTCTGTTGGCAGTTATGGTGTCTTTTAACATTTTGTTATATCTCACCTTGATACATCTGCTTTGAATTTCGCAGGCTACCTTCACTGACATTCTGAAGATACTCGGTAAGTTTCCATGAAAGTTTCTTCATAGTCTTGAACCATAATTATTAGCAAAACCTAGTGAACCAACCACTCTGGAGGTGCAATTGGTTTGATAATAATACTACGAAAAGGATACATATTAATTTTACTTGAATTTTGACATACATTAGCGTCTTTTGCTTTTACCATACAATTACAATTATATATATCATTCTTCCATTGTTGGACAATATTTTAAATATATAATGCTGCTTTTGACATTTTTTTATTTTTCTCGATAACTATAAAGCATGTTTGTGAGTGTTTATAAATGGTTTAAATTATAAGTAGATAGAAATAAGTGGTAAATAAGTGGGTAGTACTTTTAGGTCCCACGAAATGTTGGATAAAAATTGGTTTGAGTATTTTATGAACAAGAGCCAAAACATAACAATTACTAAGAATTCTTTCAATCCTCCACCCCACCCCTCCCTTTTTAACCCTTCCTTTGAGTCGTTCTCCTCTTCTTTGGTATTGGAATGGAGGTTGGTGCGGAAAGTAATTGTCAGATTGTTTTATGTCACCCCTTGAAATAATATTACTGATTCGATATGTTTGTGAAATTTAATTACCTGAAAGGTTTATCATATGAGCCCTGAGAAATTCTTGGGGGATTCTCATGCTATTTCCACTTTCTTTATGTTTCTGGGGAAATAGAAGGGGACATTTGAAGCCTTTTGTATAATAAATTCAATCTATAGTTGAAATTCAATTTCATGTCTTATTTTTCATGATTAAAACCTCTTACCATTTCAGCCAAGCGATACAATACAGACCTGACACCCAGAAAATCATCAATAAAGCTCATGATTCAAGATGAGCTTACTAGACTGGCTGACGAACAAGATGATGAAGAAGATGAAGAAGGTAGTGCTGAGAAGGATGAAAAACAGCCTTCTGGCCAAGACGTGAAGGCCTAACTATCTATAGTAGATGCAACATGAAGATCCGTGTATCCTATGAGCTTCTGCTAAATACTTCCCTTCGTCTTAACTTATATCATTCCTGCTACCCTGTAGTGTTGTGGCCCATCCCCGAGGTAAGAATTTAGCTAACAGTAATTTATAGTTATTGTTTATTAACTGGCGAAACTTTTGTTCACTAGGAATTGAGAGTTAACTGTAGGCTGCAGATTTTCCTTTTATCAATTACACAAGCATAAAACTGTACATTTTTTATTCCATTATCCATGTAGTGATCCTTGAACAGAATGTTGAAGTGAAGACTATTTTGATACGAGTAATGTTATTTAGTACCACTGGTATCAAAAACCCATCTAGGTTGCAAACGCATGACATTAAATAATAGATTCACATAAATGCAATATCACATGATTCATTTAATTGAATCTATCAAGTGTGATCACCGTGTTCTAGCATCATTGATGTTGGGTAACATTAATCTTTTGAAATATCATGTTGACTGCAAGTGAATTATTCTCTCTGCGTTTTCTTTTAATTTGTTTGTGAGCATTAATAAATACTGTGTTGGGGAATAGACAAATATTTAGGAGGGACTAGTTAGATTCGATGTAGTTTACTTTTAACTATATGGCATGAACATCTTGGCTACTATTTTGAATGAAATTGAGATTTTGAAATATTTTTGTACTCATTATTCAATCCTTTTTATTCTTTTCGACTCCCTCGTTCTTATTTTAGTAAATAAGAACAATAACACTATAATTAAAAGACACTGTTAATTTTTCAACCTTTACGAAAGTGTTGATAGTCGCTGAACTTTGCTTTTCGTTTAATAAATTCACTGTGTCATTCACATGCGGAATTTATGACGTTAATACGTTGAGTTGACTGATGTACAACAGAAAGTATAAAATTTTGGAAAGATTATTATAGAAGAATTAAAAAGAAAAAAAATATTAGCATCGAACAAGTCGCAATTTATTTAGCAATTGGTCTAGGATTACCTTTATTTTTCAACCACATCGATACTTGGGCTAACAGATCATATTGGAGCTGGGACTTGAACTTTGGACTTATTTGTTGGATTATAATCACGATTTAGTTACATATTTGAACCAATATAAAAGGGTATAAATTCAGCAATTGAGGTGTCTATTGACTTTCTCAATGTTCCAGTTGCTCCACCGGCCGGAACATTTTAGAGGAGCTCGTGGCAATTAATTGTATTCCTGTCATCGGATTACATGTAGCACTTGTAGCTACAACTCTAATTCAATTATTTCCTAGTAGTTGTTTGGCCAAAAGTATCTCAACCTTTAACTATCAAAGCACAATAAAGGGTAATTGGCACTTAACGTTCCCACGTTTCATTATTATTGTGAAAAATGTCTATACCTTTCACTTTTTGACATTTTTACATTTACTTCCATATTCCATTGTGTAAAAGGTCATTTTCACCTATTTTCTCAATTAAAAATTATGAAATGATCAATATATCATTCTCTTTAAATAAAACAAAAAGAAAAAGAAAAAAATAATTGCAATCACACTCCCAATTTTTTTTAAAACGGTGCAAGTAAGTCACAAATAAATTATTAAAAGGATAATTAGCACATAATGTTCATACATTTCCCTATTATTGCGCAAAATATTCATACATTTTATTTTTATTTTTATTTTTATTTTTACATTTTCACCCTTAGTTTCACATTTAATTGCACAAACCATCAGTTCTATCCATTTTCATCTCATTTCTCAATAAAAAATCGTGAAATGATTAATATACCCTCCTATTTAAATAAATAAAAATATATTTTTATTTTTTAGTTCTTTAATAATTTATTTGTGACTCATTTGCATTTTTTTAATTTTTTAAAATTTTTAAATAAATTTAATCGGGACTCGTTTGCACTTTTTTGAAAAAAAAAATTATTTTTTTCATTATTTTATTGTGGACTTGTTTGCACTTTTAAAAAAAATTTAGGAATATTGTTGCACTTAATTTTTTAGCTTTTTATTTAAATGAGAAGGTATATTCGGCATTTCACAATTTTTTTGTTGAGAAATTGGATGAAAATGGACAGAAATGATGGTTTGCGCAATTAAATGTAATTAATGGTGAAAATGCCAAAAAAATAAAAGGTGTGAGACATTTTATGCAATAATAGTGAAAGATATGGACATTATATGCTAATTACACTTTTATTAATTTATTTGTGACTTATTTGGACATTTTTTAAAAAATTGGAACTGTGATTGCAATTAATTTTTTTTTTTTTTTAATTTAAAGAGAATGGTGTATTGACCATTTCAAAATTTTTAATTGAGAAAATTAGTTGACATTTTGCACAATGAAATGTTAAAATAAAGGTGAAAATGCAAAAAAAAATAAAAATAATAATAATAAATAAAAGGTATGAATGTTCTCCACCATAACAGTGAAAGGTGTGGACGTTATGTTCTAATTACCCCACAATAAATATTATGCATCTTGTCCGACTGAAAGGCTAAATTTAGCCCCCGTTTTAAACCCATTCTCAACAATTTTTTTCCGAATCAATTTTCAAAAGTCGTGCGACCCAGGTACCTTAGCTATTGGTTTCCATCTAACAAGGTTTCCTTCCCACTTGCGAGAATTGACCTTTTTTTTCCACCATTAAATAGTGTCCAATATTGCCCTTCAAACTTGGGTGTTAGGTGGAATAGTTTTCATAATTGCTAAAGACGCCATGTGCCCATAAAAAAATTTATTTTTGTTTGCCACGAATTATTTTGCATTCGCCATGAAATTCTCCATTCACTGAAGCAATCTGTCGATAAAAAGGAGATGAATTTCATGGAAAATTATAAATGATTTCGCAAACATCGGCATGTGTAATGACTAACACGAATACATTAAGCCCCTCACTCAAGTTGGGCGCGTTCTATAACTACTAACGTAATGTCTGCGCCATGTAATCGCGAAGTTGCTGCCACGGCACGTCCTCCTCAACTATTGCATCTAGCTCGGCTGCAATTTCATCTTCTTCACAGGTAGACCTACCTCGACTTCGTCGTCATCTAATTCTTCGGCTCTACGAAAACCCTCATCCAGCTGATCGTTTCTCCTAAGGAAGTTATGTATACCCATTGTGACCATGACCATAGCTGTTTGCGCTCTCATATTAGAAGCAGGCATTCGATCAATGATCTTCCATCTTTGTTTCCAAACACCGAATGCACGCTCAATAACGTTACGGCATGATGAGTGATGGAAATTGAACCACTCCCGTGCATTTCGGAATCGGTGACGATGTCTTTCTCTTGCATTGCCGAATTCTTGAAAATGATATCTAATATTAGAGCCCTTATATAGAGCCATATACCCAGGCCTATGTGCAAAACCAGAGTTAACCAGGTAATATTTCCCGTTTGCGGGTTGTGGAAAATTGATTTTCGGACTATGTACAGCACGGGCCAATATGCGGTTATCGTGGGTGTTCTTGGTGGTTCCCAGCATCACGAACGTAAAACAGAGATTGAAATCACAAGCTGTCAGTAAATTCTGCGTTGGAATCCCCTTTCTTCCAATGTAATTCTCTCTTATATTTCGTGGCAGCATAACTCTCACATGGGTTCCGTCGATCGTACCAATGCAATCATGTGATTTCAATATTTTATGAACTTAATTGGAATTCATTAGCACTGTTACAATTGTACCATCAATTACATTACGAAAATAACCTAGAATAGGGGATATCGTTCCACATGCGAATGATGGTGAGTTGCGCCTTCGTTGTAACTCAGATCTAGTTTAGTCATTGTCGTCATGAAAGCAACACATGCACATGGGACCGTCTTAAAGTAATGGCCGATTGTCTGCAAAGAATGTCCGAACAGCGTTTGCACTTGCCGATATCCTTTCCCTGTGCTAGAATACTCAAGAACATTCCAACTTGTTCGTATATATCAATGTTCGCACTGCTGGAAATACCATACTCATCGCGAAGGATGTGCGTAAAGTACATAACATTGGAGGGTACATCCTAAACTCCTGGAAACATGTTTGTGGCAACACGTGCATATTTTGTTGCATAAAAATGTGGCCGCATCGCGTTGTCGGGAATGAATATCGACGTGCTCTATTAGGTGCCAAGTATTCGCGAACAATTCGCTCAACGATTCTACAGTACTGAAGCCACATGTTAATGTCCTCATCTACCAGCTGCATCAAATCTTCATCAGAACTCGTATCTGAATCAGACATCGATTCAACGTTACAATCTGTTTCTGAAGATGAGTACACATTCGAAGTATCTGACATCGTTACGAACCTATTTCTGTTCTGTAGCAATGTCCAATATTCGGGTCGAATATTTGTCGCGAATTGAAGGCCTTACGAACGAGCAGCTGGCTTCAAGAGTGTTTGAAAGATTAATTTACTCTACGTAGGGATTCATGAAACAACTTGTTCTCGTGCAGTTGCTATTTATAGAATCATTGTGTGAGTAATAATTTGAAGCAAAAAACATGTTGGAAAATTGATTTGTCTTTTTTGGTTTTACTCAGACAAGGGGGATGCGTGGTTCAAATTCAAGACGCAGGGAATATATTCCCTACATTCCATGTATTATTGTTTTGGTGAACAAGTTACAAAATGGAAGTGGGAGTAATAATGTGGATTTGAAAAATATAAGACTTGTAGCAACTATTTACTCATGCATTAATGTTCAAATCAGTTCGCCAGGGAATATATTTTCATGCGGTACATCACTATCACTGCCTACACACGGGGTTAAGAACAGCAGGCACTACAAACAGAAATGGTATTGAACATATTAGAACACAAATTTGAAGTTCTATCCAACATAAAGTTACAAATAAAAGGATAATAAAATGAGGGTCCAGTACACATAAAAATCGTACAAATAAAACGGAAAAAATATTAAACCGCAGCAGCGCAAATATCTGAATAGAGCACTCACCCCATACGGTGAATGGACAGACTGTCCCGCTCGAAACAGTACTCAATGAACTTAAATCTCAAATAAGGTGTCTTGGCAGCACAGTAAGAGTTACGATTTTCTTTGTCTTGTAGGAACCAGAGGGCAAATAGGTGGAGCCGATCACCTTCCTGCACATGCTCGGACGACAAAAGTTCGTCAACGCAATCGCCTACTGACATTCCTCCCTTATGATGTGATCTCGCAATTGAGGTAAGATCCGTTCCAACACTAACCAACTGCTCAAGTGAAGCTGAAACCTCTCGGGCATCGTACATTTTCTTCTTTCTTTTTCCCTTCCCGTGTTTACTTTTTCTTTCATCCCCACTATGATGTCCAGATATATTCATGGAGGAGTTAGCTCTACCTTCAATTGGGCTGCCACTAGAATCCGTTGCCTATGAGTTAATGGAGAACTTGTCACCTCCGTTTTCTCTATCGCTATCTGTGCCCAAGTCAAAACCACGCTGCGATAGCTTTGTTGGGCACAACGCACACTTGGTCGAGTCGCCGGTGTCCCCGAACAATTTGCCATGTGTCATAGATCTCACTGCAGTTGAAGTTCCTGTAGTTCGCGTAGTTTGGGTTCTCTTTTATAGACGAGGTAGACGACAAATTACGTTAGAATCTGAAAAAATTTCTCACTGGTGCATTTACGTTATAATTTGGGTTATGCGGATGAAGGCAGAATGGGAAGGGAAGCAAAGCATTGTTCCGGAAGAATTGCTACTCACATATAACACATAATTGCAAGATGCAATTTTTTTGCCATTCATCATGTTCAATCAATACCAACATAACCAACATCATCGTCAACTAGAATTAGCAAATCGAAAATGTGAAGATCAAGATATGAAAATTTTTCCCAGTAACATAATTAGATCGAGTCCCCTTTCGCAATTTTTGACTGTCTAATAGTTAAGGACTGTTTTTGTGCAAACAGAATTGACGAATTCGATACCTTCATTTTTGCTTCCCACCAATGGCCCGGGGCGTGAATTCTTTCGGTACCCAAGCCGTACTCAATTCCTGTGCATTGCAGCAACTCAAACAGGTGTTTGCGTTCCGTTCGTAGTTTATTCCAATAGTTCTTCATCTGCGATGTAGTCCAGTCCTTTCCCGTCGAGGCGTTGAACATGTCTACTATACGATGCCATCCTTTTGGAGAAAAGCATTTGCCTCGTCGGTGGCCTTCAGCTATGACAAGTTCGCAAGTGTCGATAAATACTTTGTGCTTTAACTGGTTCCATTTTGTCGTCTTACGCACCATGGCCTGGGGTGCCGTGACTTGGAAGAAGCGTAGTTCAAGTAGTCAGGGCTCCTACTTGTAAACCGCTGCCAATGGAAACATGGGGTTAAGAGTTACGCGATATTGGTGGATATAGATTAAACAAGAACGCAAAATCATTTTCCGTCCAAAAGTTATAGGGGGAAGTGCCAATGGTGGGTATGCGAAAAAGGTAGTGAAATCTAGAATTTCGACTTATGTCCATGTGCATAAAGTGACAGTTCATTGTATATTTGAAGCAAATGTAAACAGTGGTCGTCGGAGATTCTCGAATGAAGAATGGCTTACCTTGTGGTCATGGGGAACAGTGCCATACAACTGTGTGTAGGCAGCTAAGCTGCCTTTACCCGAGTCGAGCCTAGATTTTTCGGCCGAACTTTTGCTCTGCTTGGCTTGAGCAGAAAAAGCTCGGGCCATTTTGTACCCGAGCCACAAGTTTCGGCTCGTTTACATTCCTAGTAACCCCCAACTCTTCCGCCACCGCATAATAGAAAAACATAACCTCGGTGGACAATACTTGAATTGTATTAGACATTTCAGGACAAGTGGAAAAATTCACCTACATTCCGACGAAGATGTACCATAATATACAAAGCTAGAGCAGACATACAACTGAATTGAACTTTTACGCTCTATACATATATCATTCTTGGTAGCAACACAAAAATTACAAATAATTTCTAATAATTGCCACTATTTGACAACATTACAGGTTCAAGTCCTGTTTGTTGACATAAAGGTAGCTTACCAAATCATTGAAAAATGATGTTATTGGCAGTGGAGATAATCCATTGTAATTCTTGTCTAGTTTTGCTAAGCATAAATCACTGACATCCTTGAACATCCATTCTTCATGTGCTAAAGGTTGTGCAGCATATTCCTCAATTGGCATCCACTAGTTTGGATTAAGAGGCGCATAATATAATTTGTTAGATCTCCCGTGGTTTA
>CAIGRP010122420.1:0-11699 GCA_903798385.1 Fraxinus cuspidata
TAGAGTCCTAAGTTGTGGAGATCAAATTTCAATAATAATTAGGAGTTTGTCTTGAAAAAGTGCTCCCGGATGACAAAAGGTATGTTTTGAAATGTTAACCCGAGACCTAGAGCCCAGGCGCAAAAAATTGAAGCAATAAGAAAAAGGAGGCAGGGACCTGGCGCCCAAGCGCCGGCGCATAGCACTTGAGCGCTGCACCTAGCGCCTAGACGTTGCGTGTAGGCGCTGCAATAGTAACTGATGTTCACGATTTTTTTCGTTTTATCCGAATTTTGAGACTTCTTCTCTATCTTGGATTCCAATAAAACAGTTTATATATATTTCCACATTGTATCTCCATTGTAACATTCTCATTATATTCTTTACGCATTCAACAACATATTGAGATATTAGGAGCTTAGATTTCAATTGAAATTATTGGAATATCGATATTGTAGACACAAAACTATAGATTATAATGGATTGTTATTCTCCGTACGTGGTTTATTCCCAAATTGGTTTTTGACGTAAATTGTTATGCTCTTATTTTCTTTTTCATTATTTCATTATTGTCATTATCTTGCGATCCGTTTCATAACATATTCAAAGTCAATTTCTATTCATACCTTTCGAAAAATACACTCACTTATTCACAATTCACTTTTATTTATTTTTATTTTAAATCATTTATAAATACTTCTCAAACATGCTTTAAACTTCGCATCATGGGATTGACAATGGCGAGAAGATGATTTCTGGCAATTCCAGGACAGGAAATTCTACACACAAAATAGCAAACTACGTTATTTTTATTGCACAAAATCCTAGGTATTTAGGGAATGCCTTTTGTGACTAACAATAAAATCTAATATTACTAGTACTACAATGTCTCAGATCAAATGATATGAAATGATTTGTTAAATTAAATACAGAATTATTCGACTTATTTAATTATATATCTCATTTAGTATCACTTAAAATGATATTGTAACACCAATAATATGTTAAAACAGAGTATTACCCTTTCGTTACTTTCTCAACAGTGAAATTCGGCCAATTTAGATTAATCTAAGACATCTATACGCCAATTCAGCCCCCCTGAAACATTGAGTACATGGGACCATATGTTTGCACAGAAAATTTAATCAAAATTTTTTATTATGTGTTATATTATTCTAATCTCTATAATGTGGAATGTTTCACGTGAAAAAAACTTTTTTTCTCTCAAATTAAAGATTCTTTAAATGTGGTTTATTTTTTATTGTCTTTATACCATGGAAAAACTTTATTCCCTCAACCACCTAACCTAACCCACGATGCTTGATTTTTACACACATTACAAAATTGATTTAAATTTCATTGATGACTAATTGACTATAAAGCGAGTGGTACAAAATGGCATTTTTATACAGGAAAAAACCGAACAAGCCCCTATCCTATTCACCTCTCCTGCGTATTTAGGTCACCAATAGTTGTCCACCCAATGGCAATTGTGTCATTTGCCACCCAACTTGACAGCCATTTGATCGGCTCTCCACCTCCAATTCGGCTTGCTCAGCCACCGCCTCTTTCCTTCTCCGCTTAGGTGAGCAACTCTCCGAAGCAGATGAAGCTGCCGGCTCAGGTGACCTCCTCTTAGCCGTCACTCTTACCGGGTCTGGCTCATTCGAGCCAACTTTGTGAGGAAAATTCAACAAAGCTTTCGAGCCACGCATTCTATAAGCCGCTCTATCATAAGCCAAACCCGCTTCTTCAGCTGTTTCATATGTCCCAAGCCACACTCTAGCGCCGTTTTTAGCCGGGTCCCTTATCTCAGCCGCAAACTTTCCCCATGGCCGTCGCCTCACCCCCCTATAGTGCCTTCCCTTTAATTCCACCACCGCTGGCTTCGCCGTCACTGGCGGAGGAGCCACATATTCCGTCTTCACCGCTGCTAAACTCATCTCGGGTTCGACTTCAATCCTTGTCTCCACTTTAACGTCGTTAAAGGGTGTCCATCCAACGCTAACGGCGTCGCGCAAAAGTCCATATATAACCATATCCTCAGAATCGTCAACTTTCAAAGGCAAGTCACCCCATGTTTCCGTTAAACACGACATAAGACTACTAAAACTCGAACTCCGGCTATACACCGGTGATGGCTCCACCGAAAAATTCACCGGCGGTAGCTCACTAAAATTTGGTTGATGCATTTTTTTGTGTATATATCAATGGTATTTCCAAAAAATTGGATTTTCTTGAAAACAAGTCTAGAAAGAGGGGGAAATGTAGAGGGAGAGAGAGAGAAGAAGTCTGAATTTTTGGACAGAGAGAAGAAATGGGGGTATATATAGGAGGGTGGGAGAGACAGGTGCATGCACCCGTGGGGCAATGTGGGAATTTAATTAATTAGTGGACTATTTATAAAGATTTGGGTAAGACTCAAGAGCTCCATTATAATTAATTTTGAGAGAAAAATATATTTCGTAGTAATTTTTTTTTTTTATGAATTTGTAGTTAAAAAAAAGAAAAAAATTTAAATTTACATGTAATATTATTTAATTGAAAATGTGTTGTTAAAAAGAATTGAACGAAAAAAAATATTTTGAAATTAACGAAACCCAAGGACTATATGTCACATTATTTTTTATTACTTGTAACGTATTTTAATTTTGCTTAAAGTCATCAATTTTTGTTCAACAAGACATTTGTGTCGTTAACTTTTTTAAATGCATTATAATAATCAATTTTATATTAATTAACACAATTCGTCTTGGTGACAATTTTCATTCCAAAGACGATAATTAAATTTTGATCAAATATTTTATGAAATTTATAATTTTTTAATCACATATTTCACCGTAATTTAATGAGAATTTTATTTTAATCACCATTATACCGAGGCAAAAATGCTTTCTAAGGTTTCTTGGAAATTTGTCCGTGTGCAAGTGGCGCAACTTGGTGGAATATTCCACAATCACGTGGTTCAATTCATTTGGACAGGGCGATGTCGTCACATGCAGATGTCATTGCTCTTAATTTTTCCTAGTGGCTATTTTGCATTTACGTCAAGACGAGTTTTCTTCATGATTTGGCTTTATGGTCTAGAGGTCTCAAAATGGATGGATCAGTTCGAACCGACCATCCATGTTAGAATCTAGTATTACCCGATATTATTATTGGATCAGCCCGTGTCAATTATCGAATGCATCATTATTGACCCGCAAAAACTTATATAATCCCGTGGATCGTCCATTGATTCGAAAATTTTCTAGCAGTCCGATTCGGTTAATCAGCCCGGATTGGATTTTTTTATTTATTGATCCATCAAATCGATCCGTTTGAATACGTGCCGATTTATGGGACATTTTTATTAGATCGGTTCCGAGTAGGCCATGTAGGTTCGTCCGGTTTGACTCTACTATTCTAGTCAATAAACATCGAAATAAAATGTACTTTTGAGTTACTAAATTAAATGGATTAAGGTCCACATCGAAATTTCTCTTTGTTGCCAATAAAATATTACACCGGCAAATTATTTAAAAAATATAGAAAAAGGAATAATAACTTTAGTTAATGACACCTACAACTGGTGATCGATGATTGAAGTACCGTCACGAATTGTCGACAATATCATTAATGATACGCGTTCAATAATCGTTGAAATTGGTGCATTGGTGATCACCGACAATAATTCCATTTGAATCATCAATAGATGATACATCACTCATCGATAAGAATTTCATCGATGATCATTGACTCTAGAGTGGAGGAAATAACTAGAACTAATCGAATCAAATCAGAACTGACCGATTTGATTTTATTCTAATTAAATTTATACGATTTTGGTTCTTAGAACTAAGAATCGATCGGTTTTTTGCTATGTTTTGATTCAAGTACCAACAACCAAGAATTGAGAATCAATTCTAAATCAATTATTTTTTAATTAATTTATTTATTTGTTAATTTGATGAATGATTTTCGCTAGACAATATTTTCATTTGTTTTTTATGAGACTTATTGTTTATATTTTAAATATATGTATTAACTTTTGGTGATAAAAGCTTTCACTCTAACTTGCATTAGTATGGAACCAAATAAAACCGATTTTCCCCCATGTACAGAAACATTTCACAAAAATGGGCCGAATATTCACAATGGAGTGGGTCCCATCGTGTATAAAAAAAAATCCACATGACCTACATGTGTGAATATTCTGGTCTATTTCTGTTGATTTTGCTTCTGTACATAAAGTAAAACTAAACCGAATAAACGAAATCAAACCAAATCAAAATCATTTGATTCAATTATGTTTCAGTTACATAATTACCAATGTAACCAAGGGCTCATCATGAAAAAAATCATTGATTCTCTATTTGATACCGATTCTCTTTGGATCCAATCATTTGAAACCACATTCACCACTTTGTCCATTCAATCTCTCCTGCTTCAATGAATAGAATATCTTATGTGCTCCATTTAATATATGCATATAATTGCACTACCAATTATCTCACTCTTAAGAGCATTTCATTTCATGTGCTTTCAATATACACTGACTAGGCAATCAAATTAAGCTCACTCAATCCTTTCTTTCAGGATTTGAACTAGCCCATTTACTTGAAAATGAAAAGGAATGAGGAAGGCAGTTAGATGCTTAAGTCGACTATTATTGTAAGCTTGAAAAATAATAAAACCCACTTTTCTTAAAACTCATTTTTCTTCCAAACTCATATCTAATCGTACATTTTATAGAATTCACTACATTTTTTACAATTTTTCAGTCACATGTTTCACAAATCTACTAAAATTCTAGCTTTTATCCAAATCAAACAGGGCGTCGGGGTGTAGTATTTATAATGGATAGAGAGAGTGGGGTTGGGTTAGATGGGCAACCCATACAACGTAGGATCACCATACCAAAGTTTGTAAATTTTCGCATGCCTTGATGTGAAAATACCAGTAATGTCAATACTATGCTTTAATGTGTACAAGGTCAAATACCTATTTATAATTTCCAATTCTGCATGCCATAGTCGTTGACATTTTTGCTTGCCAATGTCGGCTCTAACTTTCTGCCCTGTAGTTAAGTTGACCTTGATCAAGCCTATGACTTTTACAATAGAATGGAGCTTCTGCCTTCTTAGCGTTTGTTGGGCTAAAGCAAGGAGCTTTGTCGAGGCTAATTAGTTGTACTTGAAACAAATAAGGGGCAAAAAAAGATACTGAATAATTATATTAAATTAAATGGTTGTGGGCTTGTGGCCTAAGTAAATTGAATTAACCTTCACGAACGTGATTCAACAAGCATAGGGTAATGAATAGTTTTGAGTTACTTCTAACTTTTTCAAAAATTCGAGTAACATTTTTTATTTTTATTTTTTTTAAAAAGAACTATTTTTTGGTTCGAATTGCTAAGGTTAAACCCAAAAATAAAGTGGTAAAAGAAATTGCGTATATATAAGAAATTAATAAAATAATGATATATGGGGGATAAATATAAAATGATTTTCTGATGGCATCATTTCTTTGTTAATTCATACGCCCGATCCCGTCAGTATATCTAGGCATAATGTAAACTGAATATCGCTGGCTTAGGCAAATTGACTATATTCTTGTAATATTATATCAATTTCCTTTGTTTTTTCAAAATATTTTATTACTCCACTATGCCAATTTGAAATATTATATTGTCCTACTTTATCTTTTCCGAAAAATAGTCCGGGCTCTAAGACAAACATTTTGAAAATTTTCAGACATTTACTGAATTGATATCGCAAACGAAATATTTAAAGAAGATTATCAAATATGCTTGGATAATGATGTTTATTACAAAGCAAACAAAGAATTTGCTTACACCAATATGAAGTAGGTAGGGCACATTATTTATTATAAACATGGTGTGTTTTTGTTTTGTCGATTTTGTAGAATAATGGGTTTGCTGTAAATTAACTTGTGTACTAAGTTTTAACCACACGTTAATAAGAGTAATATTTTCTATTACATCAATAATTTTTCCTTCTTTTTTAACCACGCATTCTCCATTAATCTAGTATTTCAAAATACACTTCCAAAATAATGCGACTCAAACACACCGTAAGAAAATAATTCTTTAACGACTCAAATTCTTGACCCTTGTTTCAGCTTGCAACCACTCCAAATTCATAAAGTTCAATTTTTATATAGGATTTTGTTACTTGCACATCAAAGTTGTACATAAATAGTTACATAATATGACGTGAAGGGAAAATTGGATAAAAAAGTTGACCATATTTTAAATTGACAAATGATAAGAGTGTTATGTGATATTATGGAATCACTGATATACATGTAACAAAATCATTTTATATATGTCTAACGTGGCATATTCCAAATAAATGCAAGAAAACACACGTAGCTCTAACTCAAAATCTTAACGAGTTTTTACATGCAAGAAATTTTCATCTTGCTAGATCCACTTTAAACTTCTAATTCACATTCAAACAAAGCATATCGTCGGCAATCGGCGGCTATATTAATTCTTGGCTATATTATATTATATCCATCAACTTTGTCTTTTTCCTATTAATTTATTTTTCCTCTCTCAATCAGTTTAAAATTCCAATATCCTATTTTGTCTTTTGTGTTATTAATTGGAGCTTCCACTTCCAGGTACGTTCATAACTTTTTCACTTATTTAAATATTGGATCCAAACCAAGATCTTTAATCAGATATTTAGCTCTAGTTTGCTTCCCATTATTTCTTATTAATTTATAATTTATTTTATATCTTTTTTTTTATCTATCACACGTTCTCCAATAAAATAATATTACACACAAATTCGAAAAAAATCTTTCTCTTTTAACTCATTATAATATGAAATGATGGGACCAAAATGGGCTTTAATCTTTTTGGATTATAAAGCAAACAAATTATTTGCTTACGGATTTGAAATGACGAGGGCAAGAAACTTCCTTCAATCTTACGAAGAATTATGCTCCTTCGATTCATTAAAAGATACATCGAAGAATTCAAGATTCAGCTATTAGATAAATGAGCACGCATGTCTCGTCTTAATTAAGTGATGTATTCCGTAACAATTGTTTTTAATAAGAAAAAAGATTCAATTTTTTTTAAACAATATGGTGGCACGAGGCGACAAATTTGTAGTTTACAATATTACTTTCAACCTCAGTATGCCAGAATAGACTAAAAATTAAACAAGAATATAATCTTGAAAATTTTGTGAGTCCCAAGACAAAAAAAAAACACGTGCCTTTTATCAACTGTTTATAAATTTGATCAAAATAAAATAATATGGGCTTGTAGATTTAATCAGGGGTTGGGCTCACATGAGCTGTGATCCGAACTCTGATCAATTGACCTCGCAAGTCGATAAGATGAATATCATGGACTAACGATACTGATAGGGTTTATTAGGATTATCTCGACTATGGGTTTGTTGCCTCATGGTCACACGAAATTGTTCTTAGCTCATTGTCGATTTGTATGTGTTCATCTATCCTCTTTTCAATCGAAAAATAACACGAAGTGATATTTCCATTGCCTTACGAGTATACTTGAGGCATAACCAAAGAGATTCAATGCAAAACCATTTGTCATTGTATTAGTCGATGTCTATACCAACGGAGACCTCTGATGATCAATCTAATTTTCTTATTCTCCTTTATGCTCACCGATAATCTAAGAAACCCTAGGACGCTTGTCCCATGTGCTAAATCTCAAATTCCATTTATGGAAAATCCTAGACAAGGTAAAATGCAATAAAGATATACAAATTACCGATTCTCACACTGGATGAAAACTCGAGCCAAGAAGTCCAACTCTTTCTCATTGCAAGATTTAACTGATCGAATTGCTGTCATCTCATCGATCAGTATTAAATGAAATGACAGGGAATCAAACGGAATACAACATTTTTCCACGTTCAAAATTTTGAATAGTTGACGTTGCTGCTTATGTGGTCGTACTTGGACTAAAATTCACATATATTGATTTAGTCAAAGGGTGCATAGGTTGCGGTCTGAACCATGCACAAATCAATAATTGCCGCAATTTTTTAGCTTCAATAAATGCTGAAAAGTACCCAACTGAAAATTGTGTCATTTGATTTGACCATTTGTTTGTTGAATGTTTGAGTAACTTTATATTTTAATTTTCGTGTTTTGCGGAAAATAAAATTTTAATTTTAATTTAAGTCAAAGTTAATAATTAATATTAATCACATATTTAACCGATTCTATCATTTTTCAACTATACACATTTCATAAACTTTTATCTAAATTTATTGAAATTGATTTTATTCCCCACCAATCAGGAGCTATACATATATATATATTTTTTAAAAAAAGTATTTGCTTAAAAGTAACTCTTTAAGATTAAAAAACCCAAATGTCATGGAAAATTGAATATGTATTATAGGTGTAGAATTCTTCCTCATCCACTTAGGAAATAAGTTCATATACATAAACTAGAAATAATTAGATCATTAAGCTAAATGCGAGTAAATTCCTTCGTATAATATATTATTTAAGTGCGAAAAAAAAGAATAGTGTAATTAGTTGTGAGAATAAGAGTTTGAGATTGAGGTTAACTTCACTAAAACAATAGTAAAAATGCTTTTATTAGAATATAATACGTGGGTTACAATTAAATAACTAATCTACTTATTTATAATTTTGACCGGTAATAAAATTTATATATTTTAGAAAATTATCTAAATGAATTCTTTAAACTTAGCCAAACATGCAACTCTGATCCAAAGTTATTGTCACCCTATAGAGGTAAAAAAACATGTGACAATCAAGTCGAGCAAGAATAATCAGTTTAATTATAGAAACTGTTATGACTTCTAAATTATTTTTTTATATTAAACGTGGTTATTCAGGAACTATTTTTACGAATGGTGCTTTTGATTGCGAGCATTGAAAGAAAATAGATTCTAGGAAATTGAATTGACCTGATCTTATTTGTGTGAAAATTATTAATTAAATGAATTTGATTGATTTAATTCTCAATTTAAAAAATATTATACTTGTTCACTTTTTTTATTATTGGGTAGACGAGTGAGAATAAATTACATGAAAAATAAAGACAATCTCTCCCTAAAGAAAATGTTTTCCTTTTTTGAGTAAAATATGATCACGTGACCAAATGTTGGAAAAAATTGTCCATGGAAAAATTGTCAATCGTGCATCCCAAAAGTAAGAATTTTGGTAGAAAAATGAATATTTCATGGAAAATAAAGTTAATCAAACACACGCTAATATAATTTATTTCCATACGAATAATTGTAAACTTTTTTTACTTTAAATCTTGTCCAAACAAGCTCGTCGCTTTCCAAGCATAATTGATGTTACAACTAAAGTGACATTTTTAACATGTAACTCACGTATGTTGTTGACTTGTTTTATCCATCCACATTAATTCATGTGAACGTAATAAAATCCTTACCTAGATTTTCATCCATCAATGAATCTGCTGAAGGTTTCTTCCATATTAGTTATCCAAACAGCCAAAATTGTGACTGTCGAGACCAAACAATTCTCAACTACTTTAAGGATTTTCTAAGGCAACACTGTCCTACACTGCATCATTGTCACTGTCTCTTTAACCGTCGAATCCTTCGATACATATTCATAAAAAACGGGTGAACCATGATAATCCATTTCTTAATCAAGTTTCCAATCTAGAATAAAAGGAGCAAAAACATGTGTTGGACTCCATCTCAACATTCGTACAACAATTTGAATTGCCGTCATTTGCTGCTATTGCGTTGCCTGTCCCGTAAGAAGAAATTCGTGCTATCAATTGACTTTTGAAATAAGAAAATTCCACTTTACTTTTATTATGTATAAATTGTTGAATAGTGTAAAGGCTCGCGAAGTAGATAGCTAGCTAGCAAGCAACAGTTTATCAGCTTCCTAACCTTACAAAAGCGGAAATAACTTAACAATTTGTGAACCCTCTTTTAATATACATTCCCCTAGAATTTGTACTTTTATTTTTTTCATTATATCTATTTACGTTATAAAGTATATCACACCCTATTTTTATGAATAAATTAAAAAAGTATCGTATGTTATAAACTATAAAGAAAAAGAGAACAAATAAATGAGTCAAAACTTAAGTGTGTATTTTATTGATAACTAAGATTCAAAACCCATATTTAAGAAGTTCAAAATGAGTTACAATTGGAATGAAACATCTCTAAATTAGATAAGATTTATATATGCATGGTGATAAGATTACATAATCATCAATATTTATCTTATTATTTTACAGCACTCCCCATTTGATTAATATTTGCATAGTAACTATTTCATTGAAACCTTGTCTGGTAAAAAAATTTGATGGGACAAAAATATTAACTAATGAAAATGAGTTCAAATAATAGGGAGTAATAAAATGATGTTTCATTAAAACCTTGTAAAGAAAATTTAGTGTAACAAAACTTGATCAAAGAAAAAAGAGTACGGCCATTCCCTTGATTTCTATCAAGTTATCAATGTCTTGTATATCAATATTTTCAAATAATACCATTTTCGTACAAAATATCTATCAACCCCTTATAACTGTAATACCATGATGATTCAGAAAATAGCTCTTATTGATCTCTTCATGAGTCTCATACATATAAGAGTATATTTTTTTTAGGTAAATGCCTTGTACGTTGAGGACGTCATTACACAGAATATGTCTCATTAAAATTTATGAGGAAAAACCTATGGGAAAAAAAATCATAATGAAGGAAAAATAGTACATTATTCATTTGAATACGTCACAAAAGCTGTCTCATTAAAACCTTATCAGGAAATCTCAATGAAACAAAATCTTGCTCGAGGAGAAAAAAAAGTACAATGCATGTTCTTACTCTCAATATAATATTTCTTGAATTACTCATCAGACTTATTAAATCCTTCAATGATAGTATCAGAATCATATAAGATAATTGATCTATAATCACATTTATTACATGCACATTAAATTTTATGCATTGTCACGCTAATGAAATAGAGACTTGTGATTATATTTATCGCATGATAATTTATCTATTTACACAAGTTTTCGAGAAATTCATTTAAGTGGAGAGTCGTACATTTCATATTACGACTTTGATTTTTCTAAATTCATTTCGTACAAGTTATATACTTTTAGGTGTTCGGAATGTAAATCCTATAACTTCAGGTTTCTCTAATAAATTCAATTGACTGGAATCATGTCCATTTATTTGACCAATTATTTATTTGATTGATATATTTCAACGAATTTATTTCAATTCCTCGTTATTCATAATATGATGTAATACATCATATGTAAAAGTGTTTTTGACGACTTTTTCTTTTCGATTTTATTTCTTTTCTCGTAACGAAATAATTTATTGAGAAATCTCAACTTTTAATAAATCGAGTATCTAAACCTCTTCTCAGGTTTTTATAATTTGTTATGTCTAAATACTTATCACGAATATAACATTCTTAATGTGACAATCTTTGCTAATTGCTCCATTTTCATTTGAAAATTTTTATATTAGAATCGAATATTATCTGAAAACCCAAGAATAGCTAACCAAGAGGGGGGTGAATTGATTTTTAAAACTTTTCCGAAAAATTAATCTAAATTCAAGCAAGTAAAGACTAAATAGATTAATTCAAATAGTAAGCACAAATATAAAAGCGATAAGTAAAAGGGAGAGAGGATGCAAACGATGTTGTTATGGAGGTTCGATCCCAAACACGAT
>CAIGRP010122421.1:0-15524 GCA_903798385.1 Fraxinus cuspidata
AAATGTTTTTTTCTTTATTTTTTTTTGAAAAGAATTTATTTTGTCTTTAAATTTAAATTGATCTCAAATTATAATCAAATTGTTTAAATTAATTTTATTGAAAGAGTTGATAAACAAACTAAAGTACGAGTTCATTTTTTGACCGCCAATATCAATGCATTTATGTACACGTAAATAAAAATTTAAGTTGATTTTAATCAAAACGATTCTCCAATACTTATATTTGAGTTCCTTAGTATACTAAATTTTTTATTTCTTATTTCTATTCATGTCAACCTTTAATATAGCCTCTATTTGGTAGGCATTTTTGTGGAGATAATATATTTTTTTGGTTTATGTGATGGGAAATATGTGGTTGAAAAAAATGGAAAAGTTATTGATGTGATGAAAAATATTATTTTATTGAAAAATGTGTGGTTGAAAATGAGTTGAAAAATGAGAATGAAAAATGAAATGTGACTTAAACAGGAGCATAGTAATTAAAACATCACAAATGCATTATTATTAATTGTAAAATAAAATAATTCGTCTGTCATTTTTTTTAGAAAATATTTTGTATGACTTATCTCGATACCCAGTATCCAAAGTTCGGATTCTTTTTAAAATGAGAATGATCCAACTCTTAGATCTGTACCCGTATCCAATACTCGCACCCAAGTCTCAGCATCATAGAATGATTATCTTGCTTGATTTTTCTGTCGTCTTCCTCTTTAATTATTTCTGTTGTTAAGACGCCATTCTCAAGGTCTGGGGAAACTTGAGGGAAGTATAGATCAATGAGTGAATGAGTTTGAAGGTTCCGTAAATGGGGTTCTGTACGTTCAACACTACCAGTAGGACTACCTTTCGACAAACCAGTGTATGAAAAGTTTTCTTGAGATGAACCCGCTTGAGTAGATATATTCTCAGTAAATAAAAGAATACCTGTGCAGAAACTTGTCTTTTCATTTTCCTAACTGGGAACGACTGTTGAATGCGTCACACCATTGCTCATCTCTACACAACTACAAGCAGTTAGTCTCTACTGATGTTTGATAGTAGGAGCTATACTGTCCACATTTTCCCTGTACGGTTCAACTGTGAAGTTAGCAAATTTCTTGTTTGGTTGTCCTTGCCCAAATCCTTTTTGTTCTTCAAGTTACTTGCTGAAAATGTCACTTCCATGACATGTATTATCACAATCTTTCCTGCCAGGAAGCATTTGCACATTGGATTTAGTTATACCAAAATTGGTATTATTTGTTCCAGTGTCATCAACTAACATAGTATCAATAATATCAAATTCTTCGGTAGCCTCCTCACGAGTATCCTCTTCTCTATCTTCACGACTTTGAGAAGTTACCATGTTTGAGATTTCAAATGGTAGGCTTTGTGGATATCAGGTTTTCTATCCATGGAACTTGTATCTACAGCTGTAAATGTCATTGCGTCTGCATTAAAATTAGGGGTACAAGGTTGAATATTAAAATGGCATTGCTTTGTAGGCAGATCATATCTCCACTAATATACTTCCACTGGTGGAGAAATTATACTCTTTGTTGTTCTTGTTCACTTCATCTTCTTCACCTTCAAGCTTGAGAAACCCATGTTGCTAGCAACTTTTCTCAAGATGTTAGCCACACTTTTGGTCGAGATTGTGTTTACAAACAATATGTGGAATTGAAGTACGTAAGATTCCGAGATCAAATCGCACATATTTTCACCAAATCGTAAAATATAAACATAAGTTACTAGTCAAGTTATTCATGTCTTTTGGAGTTATTGATGCTAATAAATGCATTAGTTTATTCATGTACTTGAAAAATACATTAATTATTTTGGGGATTCATTTACATTTATTAACTAGCATATGTATTAGATTAAATTCATGTTTTGTGAGCCTATAAAAAGGTAGTGATTGTACTTATTTTCAACTAATCATTTTTGGAGTGTTATAAAATAAAGTGAGTCTTCACTTGAAATATTATCTTCTCCTCTTCTAAAAGTTTTGTTTCCAACTTATATTACCACCAAAAATCAAGCAATCTAGTATCATATGGAATATTGCACGACTAGAAGAATCTTCCCTTTCAGTTACTTTCTGTTATGTTTAGGACTTCACTATATTAAGCATGTTATTAGTTTTAGTATATGACAGCCGTGTCAATGTATTGAATTGGCAGGGTTGGATTATGAATAAAATTTTCAGTTTGGTCTAAACCTATTGTATTGATTATTTCTCAATTTTTTAGATTTCAAAATCAACAAGTTATGATCCACACTTACTTCTCTGCACCTTATTTTTCGCACGCACCACGTTTGCACGATTTGTGCACATGCAGATAAAGATTTGCTCACATGAGTTCAGGTAATGTGTTTAATTATACTATCAATGCCTAAACAAGTGGAGTCGATCGTCAAGGGCATGGATTGTACACAAATTAACAATTCGATATCTACTATTACATTAGATATTCCACCTTATAATGAAGTAGAATATGCTGGTAAATTGATGATGGTGTCGTTTCATTTGATGATTCTTTCCAATTCAGTGACAAAATGACGTTTCTATTACAAAGAAACTGTTGATAACGCTCGATAGAAAAAGACATCAATGTATGTTATAATTATCATCTAAATGATTTATTTTTACCCATTAAATATTTTATTTAAGTGAAATCTCGTATTCCTGTTTCAGAGAGCCATATGAACGCCAAATAAAAACATTTAAAGCTAAAACATATGGTCCTATGGCAGATTCAAGGCAAGACTGGCCAGGGCTACATTTGAAGTATTCAAGATTGAAAAACAGAATAAGAGTATGTGCTTAAAACATGAAACTGTGAAAGAATGTAGAATGATTTTCAAATAATCAATTCAGGGAAATTACAAAATCCAGATCTGTTAGTTTCCACCACTCGGAACTGTCCTCTAAAGTTTACTTATATTATATGATATTCAATTTAATATACAACTAGGACCACCTTTCAAAGAAACACATTTTAATGGAGTTAAGCATAATTAAATATAAGAAATAAGTGGTAAGAGTAAAAATCATGAAAAAGCATGAGGATCGCACCCTTAGGAAAGATACCAGTTTTGCAAGATAGAGAGAGAGAGGAAGAACGCAATTTTGGAGAAATAGTGAAGAGTTGATGATATATGCACGGAAAGGTGGTGGCTTTTTCTTGGTAAATCTAGGAAAGTGAAATTTCCTGGGTTTTCTTATAGTGACGGAGAGCCCATTTTTTTGGTTTTATGTAAAAATGGGACGTGGAGGGGGTGGTTTGTTATACATCAGTGAAGGTCACTGAACTTTGAGTGGAATTCCATTTTAGCTACTCAACTTCTTTATGTTCCAAAGTCATGATCGAAGGTTTAATTCCATTTTACACGACCACTAATAACGTTTGCGTCACAAAGTTTAATATCATTGTGACAAACAAGTTAACTTCCTTATATGAACACAAAATTTAATCATCATGATATTTGTACAATTGCAAAGAAGTTATATTTTAAAGATTTCTTGAAATTATACATTCATAATTTTCAATATGAATTGCAACATCATGAACTAGATATGAAGAGTAAACCTCCGTCTCAAGTTTCTACTCTTGTTGAGCTACACCGGTAATTCACCAAGAGTAGAAAGTTGGAGACCTATATTAGATTGATTCGTCTTGTATTAATGTTACTTGTTTATGTTACGAATACTGAGCAAGTAATATCAACAATGAAACATGTGAAGAAGGACATTTGCAATAAAATGGAGGGTGAATATTTTATCATGGCACTCTTTATCAAATGAGAAATTGTTGATAGATTCTATTAAAGAATTTTATGTTTCAGACCTCATCGGGTGCAATTTCAAATTAGATGAAAATGACTTTAATGTTATATATGAAATATTATATTGACTTTCTTAAATTTTAGCACCTACGTCCTAATTATGGGAATCTGCAACGTGCATCGATTGAGGTAAATATTTCCCTATATCAATATTTGGTTTCATTGACCTGAAAATGACCTTAAATCTCACTGTTGTTGTATTATTTTCCTTATTATGAACTGTGATAAACTGCTAAAACAATGAGGACTTTCCATATAGAAATCAGAATTAACTGAAAGTGGTTTTGGTTGTAATACTTATATTTACATGTACGCACGGTGCACACAAACATATATGCTTTTCTATACCTTAATCAACTGCTACTCTACATAATTCTGAACCGGGATAAGAAATTGCAGGCGAATGATTATCTGAATTCAACACAGCCCCTCAACCCAGTTGAGTTTGTATAAAGTACAGAAACCTTTTTGATTATGTATCAAACTACTTAGACATGGATGAAGATGGGTAAAGTGCTTTTACAATGTGGTGGTAAGTGACATTTCTGGGGTAGAAACTGGGGACTTTTCATGAATGTTGTTTAAACTTACTTGTATATCTACTTTATTTTGGCATTAGAAATGATGATTTAAGATTCCGAAGAGAACATCATTGACTCGACCAGAATGGAGAATATCAATATTTAATTTAAAAATTCATGGATTATAATACCACCAAACATCAAGCAAATGAGGATCATATGAAATATTGCACAACTGGAATAATCTCCAATTTTAGTTACTTTCTATAATTTTGTATATATATTCTTTAGTTAATAATTATGTTTAGCACTTTACTATATTAATCATATCATTATTTTTCCTTTATGACGCTATGTTGTCTTCAATTATGAATAAAAGTTTCAGTTTGGTCTAATCTTATTGTATTGATTATTTTTCAATTTTTTATCATTCGAAATCAACGACTTATGATCCACACTTACTTCTCTACACCTTAGCTTCTGAATGGTGACGTGCACACGAAGATCTCGTACACGAGTTCATTTAATGTGTTTAACTATGGTATACATGTATAATATCTCAATGCCTAAACAAGTGGAGTCGATTGTCAAGCTCATGGATTGTGCATAAAGTAACAGTTCGTTACGTTTATTATTCCCATCTTATAATGAATCGTAGAATATGTTGGTAAATTGACAAAGAGCCATTGCTATTGACAATTCTTCCACAACTTAGTGACATAACAATACTTATATTACAAAGAAACTATGGATAATACTCAATAATAAAAGACAGGGGTGTATAGTATAATTATTTAATTAAAATCTCTTATTCCTATTTCAGATAGCCATATGAACTACAAATAAAAACATTTAAAGCTCAAACATATGGCCCACCGGCGGATTCAAGTCAGGGCTGGACGTGGCAGCTCCAGCCCAGATCCACTAAAATTTGAAGTATTTAAGGTCCAAAAAACAGAATAATAGAACATGCTTAGAACATGAAATTTTGAAGAATGAAGAATCTAGATCTATTAGTTTCCACCACCCTGATCCATCCTTTAAAGTTTACCCGTATATTACTCTATATAATACACAACTAGGAGCAACCTTTAAAGAAACACAGTTTAACGTAGAGAAGCATAATTAAATACAAGAAATGAGTGGTGGAGTGAAAATCATGCAAAAGCATGAGGGCCGTACTTATAGGAAGAGATACTGGTTTTGCTAGCTAGAGAGAGAGAGAGATAGATAGATAGATGAAGAACCCAATTTTGGAGAAATCGTGAAGAAGAATGGATTATATATGCGCGGAGAGGTAGGCGAATTTTTCTTGCTCCTTGCAAACCTGCTTTATTGCGCCTATTTCCAACAGAGTGGTATAGGCGTGTCAAGGATCAGCTAAAAAAAGCTGCTCGTGATCAGACTACCATCTGGAAATAATCGTCAGTGAATGACTACCTGAATTATCTTGGCTACTCCATAAACACTGCCCCTCAACCTAGTCGAGCCTGTATAAAGTACGGGAGGCTTTTTGATTATGTCTTAAACTTCTCAGACATGGATGAAAATGGGTTAAGTGCATTATGTAGCAGTGACATTTCTGGAGGAGAAACTATGGACTTTCCATGAATGCTGTTTAAACTTATTGCATATTTAGTTTATTTTGGCAGTAGCAATGATGATCTAAGATTCAAGAGAGAATATCATCAACTCGGCGGGAATGGGGCATATAAATATTTAATAGATAATTTCATGGAGTATATTACCAGCCAAGGTTGGATGATTGTGGATGATATGGATCAAATTGGAAAGAATTAGAAGTTTAAGGATACATGGAGCAAATAAGAGGGGAATGGACCTGAACTGAAGGAGTTCAAGGACCAAAATGAACAAGAAGAAAAAAGGAAGGTCTTGCAATTGTAAAGATTGTAGCATGCAATCGTAAGGTGGTTAAAATTAATTCAAGCGAGTTCAACTAAACCATCATGCAATCGGAGCCAGTTAACCATGCAATTGCACGTGTTACCGGGCATAAAAAAAATATTATGTTTCCTAATCCGACTCAACTTCTAAGTGAAATACAATTTAGGCTCACTTTTAACCTGGGACTGTAAAACAAGTTATCATTCAATATACAAGAGAGAAGAAGCTTAGACAAATACATACCTTACAGAGATTGAAGATTGAAAAACGCGTAGTTCAACCCTAATAGTACCTAGAGGGGGGTGAATAGGTGTATAATGCGGAATTTAAAATTACTAACGAATTAAATAGCAATAAATCACTTTTTAATTCTTTTCTAGATGATTAAATATGCAAGTCATTTTAGTCCTAAGTTTGAATAACGCAGTTTAAATGATCAATCAATAAACAAAGTAAAAGGAGTAAATCAACATCAGGATGATCACGAAAAAACCCAACTGGGAAAAACTCCTACCAATCAATCAACTATAAACGATTTTAACAACTTATAGTCTATTAGACTAGACGACCCGTACTATCTGATCTTCAAACTAAACTCCTTACCGTTCTCCCTGGATCCTGTATTGCCCTGCCCCAATCCTTAGATGCTATTACCAAAACTCTAAGTGGAATCTGCTACCCTGCAACACTCCTAGTCTAGTGGAATTGTCTATCTCCCGTGGATCAACGAAGAACACGTTCTTCACAGAATGGAACTCCAGTCAACCTTCCTCGATTTTCAGTACTCTGACTAGATGTAGAGGAAAGGCAATTTGGTATTTGGATTATCGAAACGATGTTTTTCTCATCAAAACAATCAAAATAAATGAAGGTTAAAGGATAAAATAGAATGAATCTCTTTTTGATGAAGCTTTCTCAATGTTCAACCCTAACTTTTACGTTCAGATGTGTTTTGGTATTTATAGGTAGGTTAGAAAAGTAATGGGCGGTGAAAAAGCCTTTAAATCGTGAATTGGTATTTATAGGGAGGTTAGAAAAGTAAGGGGCGGTGAAAAAGCCTTTAAATCGTGAAATAAAAATTTTCTGGACAACACTGTCGCTCGAGCGAGGGCTCAATGATAGTCGAGCAATAGCATGTCGCTCGAGCGAAGGAGGGGCGACTGTCCAGCGACGATATTTCTACTTTTGTGACTCGAGCCAAACCTTGGCGACAGTGTGGCGAAAATTCGTACCCTTTTTTCTCCTTTTTCCATTCTCGAACCCTAGACCTAATAACCTTATTTTCAATAATTTACACATTACTCCTTGACTTTTTAAACATGGTTCAACTCAATCCTTTTGTTTACAGAATTGTCAATTACAAAACACCTAAAACNGACCTAATAACCTTATTTTCAATAATTTACACATTACTCCTTGACTTTTTAAACATGGTACAAATCGGTCCTTTTGTTTACAGAATTGCCAATTACAAAACACCTAAAACCTAACACTAACACCTCTCCTAAAACTCAAGATGGTATTGTAGATGTCATCTTGAGTTTGCATACCAAGTTGTGAAAACATCCAGGTAGATACGTCTTAGAAAAGATAGCTGAGCATAGGAAGATATGAAACTAAATGGAGAGTACCAAGAGTAACTTGATGACGAATAAATCGACAATCAATCTCAATGTGTTTAGTACACTCATGAAACACTTTATTATGAGCAATGTGAAGAGCACTTCAATTATCACAATGAAGAACAATAGAAGATGAGTGGAGGAGACCATTATCTTCTAATAAATGACGAAGCCAAAGTAACTCTACGGTAGCATCTGTAAGGGAACGATATTCCAACTCTGTACTAGAACAAGCCACGATAGTTTGCTTCTTGCTGTGCCATGAAATAAGAAAGTGGCCCAAAAAGAAACAATAACAAGTGGTGAAAAGACGATCCGTAGGATCACCAACCCAATGTGGATTAGAATACCACCCAAATAGTACTAGGGATGAGTGAGCTAAAAAATGAAGTCCATGAAAGAGAGTCCCTTTCATATAGCGAAGTATCCAAAGAACATTAGAGAAGTGAAAAGTGCGAGTAGCAGCCATAAACTGACTAACCAAGTGAATTGCATAGGCAATATCGCAATATCAGGTGATGCCACAGTTAAATAGACTGGCTCCCAACAAACTGGCGATAGAGAGTAGGATCATCGAGATGAGAACCATCCATAAGAATAAGTTTGACATTTGGTTTCAAGGGAGTTGAAACAGTCTCGTTGTCTGTGATGCCAGCACGACAAAGCAAATCAGAAGCATACTTTGCCTGAGAAAGAGAGTAGCCATCTGAGTTGGATGAAACTTCAAGACCCAAGAAATAACTTGGAGGACCAAGATCTTTCATCTCGAATTGTTGATTTAGATAATATTGTAAATGTGAAATACTAGTTGCATCATCACCCGTTATTATCATATCATCGACATAAAGAAGTAGGAACAATGCCATTATCAGTAGGGAGAATAAATAATGCAAAATCACATGGACTAGAAATAAAACCAAACTGAGTAACAGTGGAACTGAATCTGGCAAACTAGGCTCGTGGTGCTTATTTTAACCCATAAAAAGCACCTTGTAGCTTACAGATTTTGTTAGGAGGATGAGGAAATCCAGGTGGAGGATACATATAAACTTCTTCTTGGAAATCACCATTTAGAAAAGCGTTTTTGACATCCATCTGAAGAAGGTTCCAACATTTTACAGAGGCAATGGCTAATATTTCGCAGAGGTAAGTCGAGCAACTGGAGCAAATCAATATCATATTCTTGACTATAACCCTTGGCCACTAAACACACTTTGTAACACTCAACAGATCTATATGAATGAGTTTTAATTTTACAAACCCATTTACATCCAATAGGAGTTTTACCGTAAGGAAGATCAATAAAATCCCAAGTACGAGTTTTCTCTAAAGCTTGAAGTTCTTCATTAATGGCTTGCTGCCAAAGATGATCAGTACTAGCCTCACAAAAAGAACGAGGCTCATGCAAGGTTACAATATAAAAAAAAAAACAATGGTAGTCATGAAGATGATGAGGAGTTTCTCTTACTTGAGTGGAACAACGAGGAGGGACATTAGGTACAATCTCAACAATCGGAGCAGTCTCAGTAGAAGCAGGCACTTGTGTAGGATTATAATTGAGTTCACTGGAAATAAATCTGTCATTACTAGGAAAAATATCGATGGATAAATTTGTAAAGAATTGAGCGGGAGTAGTAAAGTTGGAGTGAAATTTGGATAACGAGGAAAACATGGTTTGTTCCGAGAAGGTGACATGTCTAGAAATACGCAATCTATTAGAAATAGGATCCCAACAACAATAACCATTATTTTCTATCCCATAACATTTATGCTGACTTTCCAGATAGAATTAAAATTACCTTAGAGTAGTTTTGCTGGAATAACATTTTCAATACTTTAATGAACTACTATTCTACAGAATTTTGAACTGAGAAAGAACGTAGCAAGTAAATCTAGCAATCAGCAAGCAGGTAGTTCATCAGATACTGCTGCTAGTTTGGCTCAACATCTTGTTCCTATCAAACCTGCTTTATTGCCACTATTTCCAGCAAAGTGGTTAAAGATGTTTCAAGGAACAGCTAAAAAACCTTCTCCTGATCAGCCCTCTATTTACAAATCATCCTCAGTTGATGATCTGAATTCTCTTGAATACTTATCTGAGTTCACCATAAATACATCCCTGCCACCTAGTGGAGCTTGCACAAAGTATGGGAATATTGTATCAAACTTTTCAAGCGTGGATGAAGATCGTGTAAGTGCATTTGACAATGTGCTGGCAAGTGATATTTCATGGGGAGAAACTTGCATTTGACAATGTGCTGGCAAGTGATATTTCATGGGGAGAAACTGAGAACTCCCCATGAATGTTTTTTAAACTCGTAAATTTAGTGGTGTTAGCAATGACATCTGAGATTCCAGAGCTAATATCTTCAACATGAGGGAAACAGGGATATCGATATGTGATAGATAAATTCATGGAGTAAATCACCACCAAAAATCAACCTAAAGCAGATATATGAATAATGCACAGATTGTATAAGTGCATTTGACGATGTGTTGACAAGTGATATTTAACGGGGAGAAACTAGGGACTCCCCATGAATGAATATTAAACTCATACATTTAATTTGTTTTGGTGTTAGCATTTGAGGGGGCTTTTTTGTGAATTTTCTTAAGTATGAATAGCGAAATTAAAACAATTTCAATTCTCAAAAGCCAGATTACCTATGTTTCAGATAGAATCTATGATAGGAGGCATACTTTGGTGATATCTATAAGTTGGGACGATAACAAATATGATGTACCATGATTTTAGAATACCACAGGTTTTCAAAAGTCTAGGAGATCTACACTACGATAACGAGTTGGAACTCCACTATCACAAGAAGGTGACTGCAGCAACCCATTATCAAATATAGAATATGTTAATAAATTGATGATAGAGCTGTTGTTTTACCAGTTACTCCACAAATTTAGGAACAAAACTATGTTTACATTAGAAAGAAAGTGTCGATAACTTTAAGACATTAACATATAATATATTTAGAATCCAAAGCACGTTTTTACCAGTTATATATAATTTTTAACCAAATGTCTTATTCCTATTTTAGAGGGCAATATGAACACCAAATCAAAATATTTAGAGCTCAGACATATGAGAATCTGCAGCATGCACAAGTTCACAAGTTGACGTATATTGTTCAAAATGTTATAGCACTGTAAGCAATGTTTTGACAAATTACAATTCTTCATTGCAAAATTCTTGCTGGTAAATCAGACACCTATACATGGTTTCATTAATGAGACCCAAAATATTGATAATTCATTCAACGAGTAGTTAAAGAACCATTGAAGAGATTCAAGACTTTTAAGATTTCTTTCCATCTTCTTTTCAAATTTTCTTTCTGGGTCATGTTGTATCATTTTATTTTGTATTCTTGTAGTTAACATGATGCTTGCTAATTGTACGTTACTTTGGGATGATGGGATAACGTTGAACCCAAAGTTTTGATATTAATTTCCAGAATTTACATTAAGCCCTTGCTAGGTTTAGATAAGAATAAGATTTTTAGTAGATTTTCATGAAAGTTGATGGAATATATAGTTAAAAAAATTGTGGCTTTCTTGTGATATGTGTAACTAAAATTTAATCGTCGACTTTGGCTTAGATTTTAATCAAATATTTTAAGTGAACCAAATAGGGGCTAAATGTTTATTTGGTTTTGAATAATTGTTAGGAGTTTAATGATTTTCAAATAATTGATCACTAGTTGAATTATCATGTGATTATGATTTCTATTGAAATTCAAGAGAATGAATTAAAATGTAGCATGTAGTAGCAATTATTGTAAAGTCCAATAAAAGATGATGATGCCGTTCTACTTTTGCATAATTCTTTTGAATGCTCTTTTGATTTAATGCATATTTACATTTTGTATCCTTCATAAAAATATAGAAGTGTCATATAGGAGGATATATTTATGTCTACTCGAGAGAGATAATTAAATTAATTAGGAACATCAATCTTTATATCCAAATCAGTGCTCTCAAATAAGAGAATTGAAACTAATAGTAATGAACGTAAGGGAATTTGATGTCCTAATGTTTGCAAATTACTTGTTAGAGTAGTTATAATTTCATTTTGTATCTTTCAATATCTTGTCATTTGATTAAAACTAGGTTTAATTAGAACTTTATTAAATACATAATCTCGTGGGAAAGATAAATTGCTCATTCTTTACAACTTGACTATGTACAATAAACTTTCGGAATTTTATCAATTACCCTTAGCGGGAATAAACTCCACCTTTTTCACGTGATTGGGGTTTAGCGATTAATCTTAAAGTGGTCGTGAAAATAGATGAGTTAGCGACCATATGCTGTCACTGATATGTTGTTTCAGCAACCATATATGGAGTTGTTGCCGAGCCCTCGGTAGGAATAAATCTCTATCTTCTTGCAAAATCATTTTATTTACATGTACGCACGCACGCATACAAACATATATCCTTTTTGGTACGTTAATCAACTACTATTCTGCAGAATTTTGAAATCGGAAAAAATGTTGCATGTAAATCTAGCAATCAACAAGCAGTTAGTTCGAGGGCCAGCTAATAAAGGTGCTGCTTACGAGCCTAATATTGATAAATAATCATCAGTTGATGATTTTTTGAATTCTCTTTGCTACTTATCTGAGTTCACGATAAACACACCCTGAACCTAGTCAAGCTTGCCCAAATTACAGGAGCTTCTTTCATTATGTGTCAAACTTCTCGGACATGGATTAAGATGGTTTAAGTACATTTTAAAATGTGATGGCAAGTGGCATTTCTGGGGAAGGGACCCCCCATGATTGTTGTTTAGACTTGCAAATTTATTTTGTTGTGTTAGCAATGATGATCTAAGTTTCAAGAGCGAATATCTTCAACTTGGCAGGAATGAGGCATATCAATTTTTGATACATAAATTCATGGAGTATATCACCACCAAAAATCAAGCAATCGAGGATCATATAAAATATTGCACTACTGGATAATATCCCCTTTCAGTCATTTTATATAATTTTATGTATATTCCTTAGTTAATTCTTATGTTTAGCAATTTACTATATTAAGCATGTCATTATTTTCTTATGTAACGTTGAGTCATTGTGATGGATTGGAAGACTTGAATTTGAATAAAACTTTTCGTTTGGTTTAATCACAGTGTATGGATTATTTATCAGTGTTTTAGTTTCCGAAATCAACGGGTTATGATGAATGCATCCTTCTCTGCCACTTAGTTGTTGTGCAAACCACGTTTGCTCAATTTAAGCACGTACAAATGAAGACAATGTGCTGTATTTTACTATAGATGAATAGTATGTGAATGCCCAAATGACATAGCTTGAAGCGTAGAAACACGACGAACACAAGAATGAACCTCAAAACACATTGATTCACAAAATATCTCAATTTAGTAATCAAATATTTGTTGAGTCTTTGCAAAGAACTGGATCTCAAAATTGTTTGATTCGATCATGAGTAATGATTTGGACAGAAAAGAATTTGATACTCCAAATTCAATAATTTTATTCAATAAACAACCAAGAAAACAACAAATCCTAGAAAAAAAACTATGACAATATAAAGAATAAAATGCCCTCAGGATTATATATAATTGACGAAACAAGTAAGACAAATATACAAATAATAAAACTTAATTATTCTCCTTGGGTGGGAGAATATTCAACCTCGAATCTTGCAACCTGTCTTCATCCGGTATCTCGTAAGATCAATTTTGCTTTTTCAAATTTCATCTTCACGTAGAAGTATTCATTACCACAAACTCTTCATTTTTTTTTTTTTTTCTGAATGACCTGCATGCCATTTTACGCCATTTCACATGTTTCCTCCTGCCCTTTACTGGAATTAAATTCAAAAAAATGCACCATATCTTGAGCCACAAAGATAGCTTCTTTCCATGCATAAAATAATCTTTACCATAAAACGTCCCATTAATTCTAGAGTTAGGTAGCTGTTTACCAGAATTACCATTCAAATTCGTAGGAAAATTTATACGTTACCATAACACTTCATGGGAGCCGTCATGCTTGCCGTCCAAACCCATATCCCTGGTTGGTGTATTATGCAGACTAACATTTTCGGCCGTCCATTTTATCTTTGCCACTACAAAGTTTATAATTTTCACAATCTATTGACGACTCATAATCCATGAAATAGTTACAAACGCATAAAGTGACTCGAATAATTAACAAAAATCAATATCTCCTTTTTTCAATAGTATCCCATAAAATAACTCATCTTCAAATTTTTGGAATGATTTTGCAACAGGTTGTTTTCACTCCAATTTTACTTATATAATTATCATTGACCTCGAAATTGTAGTCATTATTAATAAAGCTGGAATTTACTTGAGTTCTTAAAATATCTTGATGGTTGGGTCCTTGTCGAATATTGGAGGACCATTCTAATTATCATTTAAAGGGAAAAAAGGAGTTTCGTCGTAGTATACTGTTGGGAACTGACTTAATCACGCACAGCAGAAAATAATTTTCAATTCCCATCACTAATTTGTTTTGCGTATAGATAGAAATTGTGTTTAGAATTAATACCTTTGAAGAATTCCACAAAGTCATTTACTTTTTCTTGAACTCCAATGATCATGATCTACAATCTAAGGTGTCCAATTGTATAGCCTCCAATGGTGATCCACACAGAGAACAAGAATGACGGCTAGAGTTTTATTTTATTGTGCTAGCAAGAATAATGTATTATTTCTCTACGATTTTTCAAACCCTAGCAGCCTATTAATATAAGTTCAAGCGGGCTTGACCCATATCTTAAACTTAACCCAGTTCAATATTTAATTAATCAAATAAATTAAATCTGGTCCATGAATTAATTAATTCTGGCATATTAATAAGCAACCCAATTAATTAATTATCCAACACTTGTCAATTAATTAATTGGTAAATCTCATTCTTCTGGTTCTCTTTTATGTGTGACCCATTAGGTTCCAATCACGAGTCTAACGACGTGAATTATTATTTTGATCTAATTAAAGTCGATAAATTAAAACACTCCTTTTAGTTTATCTCCAATTCACATTCGTCGTCCCAGATTGACATCTAGCAATGTGTCAGGGCAATACATGTGAAGGGAAATATCACGTGGTGTGACAAAATCAAAATCGTTTATTTGTTGTGAAACTATAATCATTTCGTCAATTTGACGTGATGAATTACGAAATATGGATATTTGTCAATCTCAATTATCGATCATATCTTCTATCCCACTGTTAAGTCAATGTAAGTCGAAAATTCATTTTCGACTTATGAGTTCACCTTGGCCAATGATTTCATTATCAATTTAACTGGATAAAATGTAGATCATAATCTTTTACTATCTAAGAGTGAAAAATCATCTATCGATCATTCACAATCTTCGTATGATTCTTGACATACTCGAACGATATTGTATTAGCGAACCTTGACAGTGCAACATCCAACACCACCAAAGTATGACTGTCCTCATATAAGGCACTATGATGACCTCAAGTCAAAGGACCAATTCCATTACCGAACGTTAGAGATCAACCATTACCACTCAAATAGTTATCCATGCTAAATCTCCTAGCAAGTCTCCAATGTTTTGTGCAGGCAGCTATTTTGTTGAAAATTTGAAAAAAATCTTGGTTTTCAAAATTT
>CAIGRP010122429.1:0-11826 GCA_903798385.1 Fraxinus cuspidata
TTACAAAAATTCTATGCACAAGTGTACGAAACTTTACTAACGTGACCAAAACTTTAATTTAAATTCTTAGGAAGGGTCGTAGCGACGAAATAATATAACTTAAATTAGTTTCGATTTCTACAAGAAAATTTCTTTTAAAACGAAATATAAGATTTTTTGCCATTCTGGACACTTAGCAGCCTCTTCATATGATCTAGGCTCTATATAGTAGATAAAGCAAGTGAGTACCTCTTGTAAGTAGGGGTTAATCTGCCATAATCTAGATACTCAGCTATAGGATATTGCTTGCCATCTATTTGACCTTTCACCATGGATTTTGATTGTAAAATAGGCACTTGAGATGCAAGACTGCAGTGATAATCTTGAAGATAGGTTGGGGTTTAGGTTCGTTAGATTGTTTGATGGGACAACAGGAGTTGGAGTGAGAATAGGTATTGAAACGGATTCATGAGTATCTATTTGAGGAGAATCAGATGAATTTGGAACGGAATTGATAAGAGAGTTAACATCAGGAGAATTTGGAACTGATATATAAGGTGATGAATCATTACTTTGGACTGGGAAAAGGGATGAATCAAATGTCAAGCAGATATCAGATTTTGACAAAGAGGCAAGGAATTTGGGATGATGAAATGGAAATATATTCTCATGAAATTTAAAATCTCTAGAGGCAAAGACAGAGTCGTTAAGCAGATTATACAATTTAAAGGCTTTCATGCCATAGGGGTAACCAAAAAAAATACATGGCACAGCTCTAGGGTCAAATTTGGTACGATTTCTTTTGAGCCTTGAAGCATAACAAAGGCATCCAAACACCTTGAGATGAGAATATAATGGTCTGGTTTGATGGGGCATTTCATAAGGTGTCTTATTCTCAAGGACAAGAGTAGGAGTTCTATTGATTAAATGTGTTGCTGCAAGGATGGTCTCTTCCCAAAACTTGTGAGGCAAATTGGCTTGGAACTTGATAGCTCTATCTACGTTTATAAGGTATTGGTGTTTTCTCTCCACCACTCCGTTTTGCTGAGGTGTTTCAACATAGCTGAGTTGGTGAAGAATGCCATTAGACTGGAAAAAATTACTCCTATGGAATTCAGATCCATTATCAGACCTGAGAATTTTTATTTTGCAGTCAAACTGAGTTTGAATCATATGATAGAAGGAGTAAATGATGGATTTAGTTTGAGATATTTCTCTCATTAGGTAAGTCCAATTCATTCTAGTATGGTCGTCAACAATGGTTAAGAAGTATCTAGAGCCATCCAATGAGGGGACTGAATATGGTCCTCATATGTCACAATGGATTATATCAAATCTTTTGGAGGCTCAAGTTTCGCTAACAAGAAAAGGTATATTGTGTTGTTTGGTTGTTGAACAAATAGTGCAATGTAATTCCTTATTGAATGTGATGGTAGAAACCAAATCATGTAAAACAGATAGTTTGGAAATAGGAATATGCCCCATGCGATAATACCATAGGTCTATATCAGTCTTTACATTGAAATTGTCTATGGAATTACAAGCAGAATGTATTGCTTTATTACATAGTAGATTGAGATCAGACTTGCAATTGGAATTAGGGAATGCATAAATATTATTATCAGAAATAGCAGGAGACCGAGAATCAAAATGAAGGCATTTGAAAGAAGATTTGTCATGAAGCTGCTGAGCAGGATTTTGGAAAGCATACAGTCCATCTTCAAGTTTGCCCACTCCAATCGTCTTCCATGTTGAAAGATCCAAGACAAAACAATATTGATGCAAAAATATCAGGAAGCAATTATGCTTAAGAGTCAATTTGCTAGCTGAAATCAAATTGAATTTGAAGCAAGGCACCACCAACACTTCTGTCAAAACCAATGTATCAGACAATTTGACTGTTCCAATATGTGTAGCTTCAACAATATCTCCATTAGGCAACTTAGCAGCTGCTTTAACTTTATGAGATATCGTAGTTAAATGCTAAATAGAACATACCATATGCTCTGAAGCACCAGTATCCATAATCCATTTTGCTGCACCTAGTTTAGTATTAGAATGAGAGTGATTACCTGAAAAGGTAAAGGCATCTGCCCAGAATAAAAAGTGGATAGTGTGTCCTGAGGCTGTGATTATGTTTGTGTTCGAGTAGCATCAGATATTTGCCCATTTAGCTGAGGCATCAACATTGCCAGAACTTGCTTATATTGATCTGGAATAATGGCGAGGTTCGAGACAGTTTCCATAATACCAGGCTGATTACCTAAAGCAATTATGCTTAAGAGTCAATTTGCTAGCTGAAACCAAATTGAATTTGAAGTAAGGCACCACCAACACTTCTATCAAACCAATGTATTAGACAATTTGACTGTTCTAATATGTGTAGCTTCAACAATGTCTCCATTAGGCAGCTTAACAGCTGCTTTAACTTTATGAGATATCGTGGTTAAATGTCAAATAGAACATACCATATGCTCTGAAGCACCAGTATCCATAATCCATTATGCTAGGCCTAGTTTAGTATTAGTATGAGAGTTATTACCTAAAAAGGCTAAGGCATCTGGCCCAGAATAACCAGTGGATAGTGTGTCATAAGGTTGTGATTGTGTTTGTGTTCAAGTAGCATCAGATATTTGCCCCTTTAGCTGAGGCATCAACATTACCATAACTTACTTACATTGATCTGGAGTAATAGTGATAGTGAGGTTCGAGAGGGATTCCATTATACCATGTTGACTACCTTCAGAAGATTGTCCAATAGCATTAGCAACTGCAGTTTTGCCTTTAGCAAAATGATGTCCAGGGAATATCCAACAAGCTTGTAGCATTTTACTTTAATGTGTCTAAGCATCCCACGATGACTACAAATAGGCCTCTCATTTCTCTGATTTTCAATGAATCTAACATTTCTCTGAGTTCTATTAGATCTTTGTATAGCATTATTAGCAAATGCAGGTGCCTCAAAGCTCTGTTTCCTTTTGGTAACAACTTCATTTTGTCTTTTATCTTGCAAAATAAGCTCAAAAACCTTCTTAAGTGGAGGCAGAGGATCCATCAACAGGATCTAACTTCTAACTGTAGAATAATGTTCATCTAGTCCCATTAAGAATTGCATAACTTGATCTTTCTGCTTGTAATCAGATCCACTGATATTCAGTCAATAGTTATCAAGCTCCTCCAACAATCCTTTGAATCGATTGAAGTAGGAATTAACTGAACTATTTTCCTGTGAAATGGTGGAGATCTACTTCTTCAATTCATAAATCCTAGGACCATTACCTTGAATCTAACGATCCTTCAATTCAATCCATATCTCTCTAGCTGAATCCTTGTGCTTCACATTTGGATAGAGCTCCTTGGTAATGGAATTAATAATCCACAATGAGACAACATGATTACATTTCCTCCAGGCGCTATACATCAGATCATTAGCACTCGGTTCAGTTATAGTTCCATCAATGAATCCTTCTTTATTGTTCACACTGAGAGCCATAACAACAGCGCGACTCCATATCACATAATTGTCCTGTGTAAGAATTACTGATATGAGATGCGTACCAGTGTTATCACCATAATAAAGATAGTAAGGAATGTCTGGATCTGTAATCAGCCGACTCATAACTGTATTAGCTTCCTCTCCAATCAAATCTTCAACTGAAGATCCTTGTGATACCATCGCAGCAAAGCTTCAATGCTCTGATACCATGTGAAATATTGAAGAGAGAGAGAGATGAAGAAGAAGATAAAATGGCAAGACAAAATGATTCTGTTGCAATCTGTTTTCAATTTTTACATTATGACCGGATATGGAACTCACCAGTACATATATACTAACTGGATATGTAACTAACCGGTATGTATGGAACTAACTGGATATGTAAGAAACGAACCGGTAGAAAGTAAAGAAAACAAGGAAAAGACTAAAATAACCTCCTATAATTTACAAATTCTCCAATTGTACCTTAAAAATATAAGATCAAGCATAGTCTGATAACCATCGTATTCTTCTTCCTCTATTGACCTTTAATATTTCTTTTAATCCTTCATTAATAAGAAAACACAACATATACATTAAACAATATACTATACAAGATCATAAGACTAAACTACACGTAAAATGTATTTTTCTTATATTTTATAGAAAACTTGAGTATCTAGGATAACAGGGAGGCAATGCTTAACAGCCGAGCTACCTAGTGCCTTTAGTGTCACATTCACGAAAAGGGGAACCTCACTACAAACAGTGGTCTCTGCAGGATTACTTCCTTTAATTCTCAGAAAGTTGCAAATTTCTACCCAACTACAACAGTGAAAACTTCAACAAAGGAACAACTGAATAGAAAGGTATTTGTTAATAACAGTAGAAAGCGGTAAACTACAGAGTTTAGAACTTCAAGCAAACTGCAGAAATCCCTAGCTAACTTTTCAAATAGTTACTATTATCCCCTACAGAAATAGACATAAAATAAAACTCCTAATAAACTTTAATCATTGTAATATTTACAAAGTGTTAGAAAATATTTTCGACACGATGAAATTGAATGTCTTGATCAATGGCTTTGGGTCGAGACATATGATATCTAACTTAATGAGGAACCAAATTGAGGAAATATGTGGGCATTACAGCTAGAGCAAAGAATGTAGGGAAAAATTAACGTCCATAAATTGCTTTTCAATACCAGAAAATATCAAATATATAAAGTAGAAACGAGAAATGCATGAATATGAATTTGATTGAGGTAAGGGTTTAACTATCGGAAAATATCATTTCCCAAAAGATAATTTTTCATCCAAATGAGCTCTAGAATATTCTATAATATTCGACTAACAGTTTTCACTTAAATAATTAGTAGAAAATTGATCAAAACCAATTTTTTATACAAACTAATATCCAACAAAGAATACAACACTATGCTTCCCATTCTAGCAGGAGTAGTGTCCTCTAGAACGGCCAGAAGGACTGAAAAAATCAGTCGCTTACTGTATCTATCTCTCTCTCCAACAAGAACCATCTTGATTTCTTTTATTGTATTTCTATTTCTTTCGGTTAAACTGAAATCCACTTTCGATTTATCTTTTTTACTCCTTGGATTTTCTTAATTTTGGATTTGGTTTATCTTCTATTTTGTAATAGAAATGACTACTATTAATAGTACAATCGATGTTCATCTTGTTGTTGTTCTTGTGCTTACGGTTCTCCCAACTTCCATTCATCCAACCTCCATTCCACATGGGGCGAAATCAAAAACAAATTATTGAGGTTGATTTCGAAAGATGGAAATAGAAAATGGTGCTCTATCATACAACCCTAAACTTGGCTAATTTTTTAACTGAAGATGTTCCAGTTGTGCAAAAAGGGGGAAAATAATAGGGCACAATTGATTTTTGGATGCATAGGAACATTCTAATTTTTAGTGTAAGAATTACATTCTGAATAGACTGGACAATACATTATAGAATGTGTATAGTGCTATGAAATCTGCTAAAGAATTCTGGAAATCCTTGGCAACAAGTACAAGATTGAAGATGTCAGTACAAAGAAGTTTATTGTAGGCAAGTTTCTAGACTACAAGATAGTAGATTCTAAAACAATTATCAGTCAAGTACAAGAATTTCAGGTTCTTCATGATATTCATGCTTAGAATATGTCAATCAGAATCTTTTTAATTGGCTACAATTATTGAGTAGGTACAATTGTCTTCACTTACACCAATAGCTGAACAACTCAAGACATCATATTCACTTATTAGCCAAGTAAGTCCGAATGTATTCTACTAAGGAAAGTTCAAAGTCAAAAGCTACCTCTCTTGATACTATAACACATCGCTTGTATTCCATTTGCATATGTGATGGTAATTTTCATTCATGTTGGGGATTGTTGTAAATATGTTTAGAAAAGAATGATTTTGATCAATATTTAACCAAATATTTTTATGGTTTCCACTATTCGATTTTAGCATGACAATAATTGAACACGTTCTACTTCGTAAGTAGATGAGTTTAGTATATTTGGATGTCTAAAACTATTTCAGAATGAATGAGAAATTGATGGATAAAGTAAGGTAGATAAAATGGATTTCTTGGAATAAATAAATTCGGAAATTCCATATTAAGTAAACCACTTGAGCGGTCTTTTGGCGCTGGGAAAGCAGTATTCTGACATTAGACGAGTGATTTCTAGCAGAAAAGATGCTAGAGAAGATTTTTGGAGCGCTTGTGAGCCTACCTATGAATAGACATACCTATTCAAGAACAAACTAATTTTTGGGTCGTATTTCTAGGTTCGTTGTTCTTCTAATTTGAAGTGCTGCTATAACAAGAAGAGAACGTTATATCTTGGGAGATGATTATCATTCCACTATCGGTACCTTTCAGTTCAAATTCATTTTAAGGATAAAGAGCTCAACTCTTACCTCGATCTAACCTTTATTCCGTTTTCTGTGTTTGTTCATTTTAAGTTTATAGTAAATTCCAGGTAAGTTTGTGTTGTCAATTTATAAATACAACATCTCTCTCATATGAGTTCTCTTTCCTTTGTATTTCGGCTTGTCTTTGTTAGCGTACAACATAGTCAACTTATTTGTTTCAATGTATCCTAGAGGAAAAATAATTTGACGACTCAGCCACTTACTTTGGAACTTTTACATTCAAAAATATTTGCAGCTGCTCAAGAGGTTTCTTCTACTAAAAGTCGGGTTGGATTACAATAATGAAGAGTTTAGCACCAGCATAAAGAAACCTACAACGCTAAGAATAAATGAAAACTAAGTATTCTTAGTAACGGTTGATGTTGGTCTTCAACTGATTGATGCAATTTTAGTTAGCTGTGACAACAATTTCTTAAATTTAATAAAGCAGATTTTATACCAAAATATATATGTTACTTCATGAAAAGGCTGCATTGATACTGATTTTATTATGTTCATATTGACGTCTTTAACTGATATGTTGCAGATTTGCTACATAAATGGCCTTCTTTTGATGATATTAGCACCTATAGGAGGCCTAAGTGATCTCATAATTAATGCAACTCTGAAGGTATATGAAGAACAAAGAGGAGAAAAATATAAGTTTTTATTCACGCACGAAGTGTTACACGGTTGGAAATTTTATACAATCAATCATGCATCACAAAAGTATTTTTCAACAACTATCTCCACCTACTACCACTTAGCCTTACATGACATAAACTTAACTTGTTGTAGGATCATACTTTGCTTAAGTTATAATATATAACTTAGGCTATAAATAAGTACACAAAACATAGGACAAATGATAACAAAAGTATTTGTTTGATGACAACAAAAGTATCACACAACTATCAACACTCCTCATTGAGATCTTTGTTGGAAACACAAAGACAATTTCTCAATGTTTCAAATCTTCCTTCAGGCAAAGCTTTTGTTAGAATGTCAGCATATTGATCTTCAGAATTGCCATGCTTCAGCTCCACTTCTGTCCTTTCTTGTGCTTCACTAATTGAGCAATATTTTATCTTGTTATGTTTAGTCCTTCCATAAAACACCAAATTCTTTACCATGGCAACCGTTGCAGTTGATTGATTATCACAACGAATGGTTGTTGCCTTAGTTTGTTTATGCTGCAGATCTTCCATCACTTTCCTGAGCTAGATTGCTTGATTTGTAGCCTTATATGTAGCTATGTACTCTGCTTCAGCTGTTGATTGAGCCACAATTTTTTGCTTGACAAAATTCCAGCAAAAAAATGCTTGAACCAACACAAAACATATAGTCAGAGGTGCTCTTCATGTCATCAATTGATCCAGCCCAATCACTATCAGTAAAACCGGTTAAAAACAGAGTTCTTGATTTCCTGAAATTGATTCTCATCTCATCTGTTCCTTTAACATATCAACACTCTCTTAGCAGCTTGGAAATGATTTACACTTGGTTCTTGTCTGAATCTGGAAATCATATTTATAGCAAACATGATATCAGGTCTGGTTGTTGTAAAATAGAGCAAGGGACCAACTAAACTTCTGTAAATTTTTTCAACTTTTTTTTTGGCTCCATCTTCTTTCATCAGCTTCAAATTCATAACTAAATGAGTGTTAACTGGCTTACAATTCTCCATGTTGAACTTTCTTAACACTTCCTTAGCATATTTTCTTTGGCAAACAAAGATTCCATCTTGTGATTGTTCAATCTCCATTCCAAGGAAGTACTTCATTTCTCCCTAGTCAGTCATCTCAAACACTTTCTTCATTTCATCTTTCACGTTTTCAATCAGTGCTGCATTGCTGCCTGTGACCAGAAGATCATCAACATACATGGATATGATGATTAATTCTTCATCTACTTACTTTATGTAGAGTGTTTGCTCATTCATGCTTTTGATGAAACTAAAGCTGCCTAAGTAATCATCTATTCTGCTATACCAGGTCCTTGGAGCCTCCTTTAAGCCGTATAATGCTTTCCTCCACAAATACACTTTATCCTCATTTTCAGCTACAGTGAAGCCTTCTGGTTGCTCAATGAAAATTTCTACATTTAAGTGTCCATTTAGAAATGCTGATTTCACATCCAACTGATATATCTTCCAGTTTTTTTGAGCAACTATGGCAAAAAACTTCCTTATTGTTTCAAACCTAGCCACCGAAGCAAATGTATAAGTAAAGTCAATGCCATATTGCTAAGCATAACTTTTTATAACTAGTCTGTCCTTAAGTTTGTTGATAGAATTATCAACATTCAGCTTGGTTCTATACACCCACTTAACTCCAATTACATTCTTGTTTTTTGGTTTGTCAGCCACCACCCATGTTCCATTCTTTTCAATCACTTTCAACTCCTACTTCATTGCATCTATCCACCCTTGCGAATCAGCTGCTTCAGTAAAGTTTGAATTCTTTAGCATGGCTAAATTACAGGTAGTATTATCTTCAAGTGATCTAGTTTTGATCACTTTATTTTCTGAATGTGATCCAGTAACAGGTTCAGCTTCAACTTTAGCTTTATCTTCATTGATGATAACATCTTCTTCTTGTGGAACCTGTCAAGGAACCTCCAATTTGTTTACAGTACTTGATTCCCAATTCCATGAAGAATTTTCATCATTTTTGACATCCCTGCTGGATATCATCTTTTTGGTTTGAGGATTATACACCCTATATCCTTTTGCATTTCCAAAATAACCAACCAAGACACCAGCTTCATCCTTTTGATTCAACTTATCCCTATCGCATCAGGAATGTGAGTGTAACATATGCTTCCAAACACTTTTAGGTGAGCCATATCAGATTTCACCCTATACCATACTTCATAGGTTGTTTTCTTGTCCAAGGCTTTAGTTAGTAGTCTATTAAGAAGGTATATGGCTGTGTTCACAGCTTCAGCCCAAAATTCCTTTGGTACTTTATTCTCCAACATCAGACATGTTGCCATCTCCATAACTATTATATTCTTCCTTTCACAAACTCCATTTTGCTGATGTGAATAGGGAGACATGTAGCCATCTCCATAACTATTATATTCTTCCTTTGAAAAACTCCATTTTGCTGATGTGAATAGGGAGTAGTCAGCTGATGTTTGATTCCAACTTCATCACAAAATCTGTCAAACTGGCTGCAGGTATATTCATTGCCTTTATTTGTCCTTATGGCCTTAATCTTGCAGTCACTTTCATTCTCTACAAAGCTTTTAACATCTGAAAAACTACTGCAACTTCAGACTTCATTTTCAGAAAATAAACCCATTACATCCTTGTTAGATCATCTATAAAGAGAACAAAATATCTGCTGCCATTCAGAGTTGGTGTTCTGATTAGACCACACACTTAAGAATGGACTAATTCCAGTTTACTTGAAGCTCTTCTTGACTGGTTTTAGAAAATGGCAAACTGGTTTGCTTTCCCAATTGACAAACATCACACACACAAGCATCATCAATTACTTTTGGCATATTCTCCACAAGTTCTAGTTCATTTAGGTGCTTGAGTGAAGTGTAATTAGCATGGTCAAAACGTTTATGCCATAGGGAAGACTTAATCAAAGTACTGGTGAGAGCATGAGGGTTTATATTTTTCCATTCCAAATAGAAGCTTCTATGTTTCATTTCCACTATCATCAGCTCAAGGTTATTAGGATCCAATATAGTGTAGCTACTGTCCTTAAATATTAAGGTATAATTCTTTTCAATCAACTGTCTAACCTTACCAGATTTTGATCTATATTAGGCACATAGAGTACATCAGAAATAAATTTGATACTTGATGGCGTCTGGATAGAAATTTTCCCAATTCCTCTCACTTCTACATACCCTCCATTTCCAACCTTAACTCTTGATTTGTATGCATCGTTTAATTCTACAAAGATGCTTGAGTTTAAAGTCATGTGATGAGTGCATCCACTGTCTAGCAACCAAGTTTCAACTCAGCTGTCAACTCTGTAGCTTACGGCTGAAAAAAGATGCTCCTCCTGCTGATTTTCTACAATTTTAGCCTGCATGGTTTTTACATACCTTTTCCACATGACCAACTATTTGCAAGCTCTACATTGAAATCCAGATCTAAACCAACACCACTTTGGAGAGTGGCATTTTCTTTTGCAATGAAGACATGTAGGATACTTTGCATCCTTGCCTGCACCTTTGCTGTTTTCAACCTCCTTCTTCTCGTGTTGTGGTTTCTTCACTTTAAAATCGTTTTGAGCTTTATGTTTTCCTTTAACAAACAAAGCTTATTCAACATGTTCTTCTTGCTTGAAGAGTCTCCTTTGTTCTATTCCTTGGAGTGCATTCACAAGCTCAGCCAAGGATATGCTTGACAAGTTTCTTTGGTCCTCAAGAGAGTAGATTTTGGATTAAAATTTTTCAGGCAAACTTATCAACACCTTTTCTACAACCCTCTTATCTGGTAAATCATCTCCCAACAGACTTATTTGGTTCAACACTTTCATCAGCCTATCAGCAAACTCCTTCACCATTTCTGTGTCATTCATCTTCAAGGTTTCAAACTCTCTTCTAAAGTTTAGCACTTACATCTGCCTTGTTCTTTCATTGCCTCAGAATTCCTCCTTTAATCTATATCAGACCTCTTTTGCAGTTTCACAGGTTATGATCCTAGTGAAAATTGCTTCTTAAATAGCAGATGGAATGCAAGAAAGGGCCATGAACGTCTTTGCTATCTCTTCACTATGCTTCTTCAACTGAGCAATGGTTGGATTAGCTCAATGGTGGCGATTCTGTTCCTGTTTCTGTGAGTTTCCACAGATCATTAGCATTTGAAGCCATCTCGCTCACTTACTAAACACTCGGCTATTTCATTGAAGGGTAGCTCTCTAGTTTTCTCTTAGAACACTACCATTTTGCAGCTTCTTCAAAGATCAGATTAAGCTCTGATACCACTAAAGGTATATAAAGACCAAATAGAAGAAAAAGATAAGTTTTTATTCATGCATGAAGTGTTACATGGCTGGAGATTTTATACAATCAATCATACATCACAAAAGTATTTTTTTAACAACTATCTCCACCTACTACCACTTAGCCTTACACGACAACAACTTAACTTGTTGTAGGAACATACTTTACTTAAGTTGTAATATATAACTTATGCTAGAAAGAAGTACACAAAACATAGGACAAATGATAACAAAAATATTGGTTTGATGACAACAAATTTGTCACACAACTATCATTAAACACCTATTCTTGAACATCTTTCTATTCCAGTCGAATGCTAACTTGTGTTATGTATTCAAAGAAATTAAAATGAGGTCAATAAAAGAAGATGACATAGTAATGTTTCAGATAGTTTTCTGATATAAGAATTCAACCAGCTGACAAGAGGATCATAATGGCCTACTTTAGTTTTATCAGCTACATCGAC
>CAIGRP010122430.1:0-17293 GCA_903798385.1 Fraxinus cuspidata
GTTTAAATTCAATATTATGAGTGACTAAATATTTTTATTGTTAGGATTGATGATGTAGCTTAAGGTTTTATTATATGTTTAATTTCAATATTTTCATGTCATTTTAATACTTGTTAATTAATTATTGTGTGTTTAATATTTTAATTATTTGTGCAACAATTAATTGATTTAGGGATAATATTGAGACCGAGAGGTGATGTATAATTGTAGCTCGTGCAATAATTAACATAGACATTATAAGAGATCGAGAGATAATTATAGGCTATGTGACCATGTTGAATTCCTATTGATAAATGCATTCATATGTGTGTGAATTTATATAGAGATATAATAAGTTCGGGCATATGAATATGATTAGTGTTGCTTGAGAGAGATCACTAAATACAATAGGATAATTCGATCGTTGGCACGTATGAAAAAATTTTATTTATCAGAATTTCGTTTAGAAAACAAAACTTGATTTGACCATTGGTTACGATTTTAATTTAAAGTGAAGTTAAGTTAGTTAAAAAATTTATAGTAAATAATAGTCTCTGTGGGACGATATTCGGACTTGATAAATCCACTTTATTACTTGTCACGATCCGTACACTTGCGGAATTTTCACGAACATGGTTCACCTTTGATTGTGTATTTTATATGTGTCAGGTTATATATGGATGCAAAGGAACTTCAAGAACAAGTTGCAAAGAAGGCAGCACAAGTTGCACGGGGTGCCGAGGTAAAAACAACAAGAAATAGGAAATTTTCTTGTTCATGAGTTTCACAATCTATATTCTTGCTTATAATGAGCTTATTGTACTTTCTCCCTTCATTTTATGTTTAACATATGAAGAATCAGCTTATTAACAGAGTAAAAGTAAAAATGAGGTGTTTGTGAGTTTTTCAATTTTAAAAACTGCTATATGTAGGATTTTTGTTTGTTTTTGTATCGCATAATTTAAATTTCATAGATGTTGAGTTTTCATTTGATTTTGTTTGGTTTGGTTTGGTCCTGTGATTCAATTTTTATACAAGAATTTAGTGTCCATTGAGTGTGTAGCGATATTAGGAGTTGGAGTTCTAATGTCATCTTCTTTTGTGGACATAAAGGCTTTGCATTATTCAGTTTGGTTTTATTTTGCAATCCTTGTATTTCGAGACAGTCAATTATTGTCTCTGTTTATTAAAAATATTCTTTTTTTTTATTACAACTCTATTCAAGAAGTCTAATTTCAAATCCTTCAACAATCTCCCCTTAGTTTTTAAATTAGAGATTCATTTGAAGGCGATTGATTCTCAAATTGCTGGAAAATAATAATAATATTGCATTGGAACCCAAAATTGATATAAATATTCTATTCCTACATGGCGTATTTTGAGGGCCCCTACCTTATAAACGACCCTGTTACGAGTAGGGGCGGTAACCTCTTTTATGAACCAAAATTCGGCCAACCCCATTTGAATAGATCCCCGTGTAGGAGCCGGTTCGAGTGAGGCGATGGAGAGATCCCTAACTAATCTTGTGGAGAAGTGATTGAGAAGACAATTCACTGCCAACGCCGCCTCTATACACCTATACGGTCAAATCCCACTTGCATAAACTAGGGCTTGTAGATGTGTGAAGGGTCTTAGCATTTAATGCCGTGATTGACTGATTGATTGATGCGTGTAACAAGAATGACTAGTCAATCTGATGAAGTCACGTGCCTTATCATCTAACGGACCTTGTTCCCCTTTACTCAAGTATAAAAGCCCACATTTAGTGCCATTTAAGATTAATGTAAATTTGGACTCTCAATCCAATACTCTTGCTTCATACACTCCTCTTATTCTACCCAAAATCAACTCTCCTTTTTAAGCAAATTCAGCTTACGGGGACATGAGAAGCTTTGGAGATTTGTTGGCAACGTCATTGATAAAAATTTTGAGGTCAACAGATTGGCGCCGTACGTGGAAATCTTTGATACCATAACCACGAACATCCTTGTGGAAAAAGCCCTTTGAAGCATGACCTTGAAAAAGGTTTGATTCTTGAAGAAAGAACTATCACGAAGAAGAAAAGTCTAAAAGGAAAAGAAACTATCAACCCAAATCTGATACTCATAATGAGCTCCAGCCACCAAGAAACACATGGTGAAAATAGGCATCAAGGGGCCTCTGAAGAAAAGATCTTTTTTACCAATGTGAACATATGTCGCCCCCATCACCGACACTGGCGAAGTGGCACTACAGCACGTCTAGCCAGAAAAGTGAGAGAAATGGCTGTAAACATGAGGAACATGGCCCAACAAAACCCAGTCATACAGTAGCTACTCATGCAAATGCACCAACAAGCTGGATCATAAGCACCTCGACGCGAATGTTTTCCCAAGAGGGTGAGGAAACGGCACAGCAGCATACTCTTAAATGCATGGCATGCTTGACAACCTAGTGGAGAGGGAGGTGGAAGTAGATACCTCTACCAACTACGTTACGAGCCGATCTGAACATGCCACAGGAAGGAAATCTCCCCCCCCCTAAATACACTCAAGAACACGAACCTCAAAGGTCCAACAGCGTCTTCGATCGATTGGACCATCTAGGCCTGGAAATAGGTCCCATCAACCACCATCTATTCACATAGAACAATGACAGTGCCAAGGATATGAACCTCAGGGGATACTACCTCCGCCTAGAAATAGGCGAGAGAGAAGGGATGAGGTGAATATGAGAAATCAAGCAGGGACGTCACAACCCTCCCATTATCACGCAAAAGAAAATGATTCTGATGGTCCATGCAGATCATTTGAACTGGATGATGACGACGAGAGCTTGCCCTTCTTTCGAGAATGAGAAATGCCCTGATCTAAAGTTACTTCGTACCCCCAAAGATACCCAAATACGAGGGAAAATGTGATCCGATGAAGCACCTCAATAATTATAAGACCCAAATGTTTCTGCGAGGATCCTCGTCGGTGCTAAAATGTAGAGCTTTTCATCTTTTGCTAACAAGAGCTGTAGAAATGTAGTATAGTCGTATCCTAGCCGGCAGCATCAGAAGTTGGCCGGACCTCAAGAAGGCCTTTTTGAACCAATACCTATCTAGCAAAGAGAGAGAGGTCCCAATCCAGAGGCTGCAGGGCATGAGGCAACAAGCAGGTAAAACTTTGAAAATCTATTTGGCCCGTTTCACAAATGAGATGACCTGTTACGAATAGGTTACGGATAGAAAGGCCCTTTCTACCTTAAGGGGAGGCCTTAACATGAACACCCTATTCTAGAGAGACGTGCGAAACAGATATCCCATTTCTTATGACGCTTTGGTGGAGATGATGAGAAGTAAAATCGTTAATAAAGTGCTGATAGATCATTGCAACAGAAACTCGCGGGGGCTCCTACTATCCCAAAGACAACGAAGAGGCCATGTGTCCCACTTGGTGGATCAGTAATGGACCCAAGTAGGACACACAATAGCCTCCACCTCAAGCCAAATGTTGGCCACAGCCATGCTAATCGCAGTGCCTTCTTTGGCATATGAGGAGATTGGGCCCGAACCTCAAAGGCCACCTAATCCATCCAGAGGAAAGGGTAGAGGGAGAAATAGGGAGCCCCGAGATACGTAGTACCATACATATCATCGGACCAATAGCCATAGTATAGAAAATTGCCTATCCAGGTCATATCATGGAGATCCAGTTGGCCCCGCATTAAGGGTAGAAATACTCACCAAATGCAAAGAAATGCACCTCGGCCTAAGCAAGAGAGAGAGCCTAGGCGAAACGAGGCAATGCATCACTGCAAGAACGAATCGTTTCGACATGAACACGATGAAAATAAAAATAGACAAGGGGCAGAGGACTAGGAAAGAACCTCCAGCAAATGCAGACAACACCTCCATTAGAGAGATTGACACCATCATATGTGGTCCTCATATAAGAGGAGATTCCAAAAACCTACTAAAGAACTACGCAAAGGATACGAAGGACCCCCCTCCTATGGCAAGCTACTTGTCATGGATCTGGGAACACCCTGCCAATCACTTTTTCCCTAGCAGACACTGTAGGAGTCCATTTCTCACGCTGTGATGCCCTGGTGGTGCGACCCGCCATAGCTAGAAATGGATTGAGACGTATGTTGGTAGATAATGGGAGTTCAGTTAATATCCTATTTGGAGATACCTTCGACAAGATGATGGTGGATCATGAACTCGCTTCCATGACCGCTCCCTTATATGGCTTTACTGGTGATAGAATCGTCCCTAGAGGGAGGATCACGTTGGCGGTAGAAATGGGGATACTCTCCTTTAAGGCTCACGTTGGCAGTGGAAATGGTGGTAGACCATTGATCCGCCTACCACGGAGTATTAGGGAGACCCGTCTTAAAAGAACTCGAGGACGTGACATCTATACATCACTTGTACAAGAAGTTTCCTACCAAGGAAGGGATTGCCATAATACGGGAGGATCAAATGGGGTCAAGGGAATGCTACATCAGTTCCCTAAGAAAATTCAAGCCCCGTTGTATATAAATGGTTCTGATGGATGCTAAAATTGTTGACGCACCTGAAGAAGGTCCTACCCCTGAACAAGGGAAAGACGTCAACGTCAACATGAAAGACGCCTCTGAAGAAAGGGTCATTGAAGTGGATTTAGACCCTAGAATTACAGGAACAAACTCACAGGCAACCCCGATGGAGGAGCTCGAATTTTTGCTTGTGAGCCTACATGACCCCGTAAAAGGTACTAGAAATTGGAAAGGAGCTCGAATCAGGAGAAAAAATTAGGTTAAAGGACTTCTTGCTTAACAACTTAGATATATTTACTTGGAAACACAAAGACATGGTGGGTATTGACCCCAAAGTCAATTGCCACCAACTTAATTTGGACCCCAAGTTCACTAATCACCAGCAAAAAAGGAGGAGGTACATGGCCCTGAAAGAAAGGGTACAAAGGCTCATATCTAATGGGTTCATCAGAGAGGTAGTATACCCAAAATATCCAACTGTCTTGGGAAAGAAACCCAATGGCAAATGGAGTGTCTGCACAGATTTCTCCAATTTCAACCAAGTGAGTCCGAAGGATAGTTTCCCACTTCTAAGGATTGACCAGCTAGTTGATTTCACTACAGGCCGCGAACTATTGAGTTTCATGGATACATACTCAGGATACAACTAGATCCCCATGTACCCAGCTGAAGAGGAAAACACATTGTTCATCAGTGACATGGGCCTATATTGTTATAAGATCATGTCATTTAGTTTGAAAAATGCTGGTACAACCTATATTTAGTCAACAAAATGTTTTCCGACCTCATAGGAAAAACGATGGAAGTATATGTCGATGACATGCTTGTAAAAAGCCTTAGGTCTGCATACCACATTGAACGCTTGAGGACTGCATTTAAGATCTTGAAGAAGTGCTCGATGAAGTTGAACCCATTGAAATCCACCTTTGGTGTCGCGTCTGGAAAGTTCTTTGGCTATATAATTAATCAACGAGGCATTGAAGCGAATCCTGAGAAAATCAAGGCCTTGCTAGACATAAAATCCCCAGGCAAACCCAAAGAAGTACAATGTTTGACATGGCGCCTAGCGGTACTGAACCGCTTCATTTCCAAAACCACGGATAGATGCCTTCCCTTCTTTAAAATCTTGAAAGGGGGAAGAAGATTCCAGTGGACTGAAAAGTGTGAAGAGGCTTTCCAAAGGCTGAAGAGGGCCAAGCCCCCTCTCTCTCTCGAAGCCCAAGAAATGAGAAACGTTGTAACTATATCTGGATGTAAGTGCTGATGCTATGAGTACGGTGATGGTAAAGGAAGTGGATGGTGTTCAATTATCCATCTACTACATAACCAAGGCCCTCCTTTCAGCTAGAATGTCCTATACTGATATGGAAAAGCTAGCCTTTTCCCTTATGATCTCTTCTAGGAAGCTGAGGCCCTATTTCCAGGCCCATACCATATGCGTACTGACGAGCCTCCCCCTAAAATAGGTACTACAGAAGCCGGACGCATCGAGTAGGATGATGAAATGGGTTGTGGAGCTAAGAAAATTTGACATTTCATACCAACCTAGAACCTCAATGAAGGGGTTGACAGTGGCTGATTTCATAGCAGTATTTACAGAAGCAACAAACATCAATGTAACAATGGAACTAGTAGACCCCTCATTATGAAAATTGTTTGTTGACGGATCAGCATGAGAAATGGGGTAGGGGGCTGGGGTACTGTTGGAGAGCCTAAAGGGGCACAAGCTTAATTGTGCCGTGAGGTTAGGTTTTAAGACCTCCAACAACGCAGCTGAGTATGAAGCACTTCTAGCGGGCCTCAGGTTAGCTAAGGAAATGTAGGTAAAAAACTTGACAATCCGGAGTGACTCACAGCTAGTCATGAGCCAGGTCAACGATTGCTTTGCAGCCAAAGATAAAGGTATGGAAACGACCTGAAGAAGGTCATGGACTTGATCCCATGTTTTGAAAAATTTAAGTTGACCTAAATCCCAAGAATGGAAAACCTACACGCAGACACCTTGTCGAAATTGGCTACCAGCAAAGACTCGGAGCTGCTCAAAATCATACCCGTTGAATACCTCCCCAGACCTTCCACAGCGGTAGATAAGGTGTTATGGGTTGGAGGAACCCCACAATGGATGCAACCTATTATAGCTTACCTTAAGGACCACATATTGCCGGAAAACAAAGAAGAGGCTCACAAAGTCAGACGTAGAGCCGCCCACTATGTACTACAAGATGAGGTACTTTAAAAAAGAGGCTTCTCATCCCCTCTCCTACGGTGTACTAGAGAAGATGAGGCTGACTACATCTTACGAGAAATTCATGAATAAATCTGTGGCAACCACATAGGGGGCCCAACATTGGCCCACAAAGCACTAAGGCAAGGGTACTACTGTCCTAGATTGAAAAAGGATGTAATACAATTCGTGAAAAGGTGCAACAAATGTCAGCACTTCTCTTCCATTCAGAGACAACCATCCCAAGAGCTGACTGTGGTATCTAGCCCATGGCCATTCGCCAAGTGGGGTATCGACCTAATAGGACCTATGCCAAAAGGAAAAGTGAGTGCAAACTACGCTATTATCGCCATTGATTACTTAACCAAGTGGGTTGAAGCTGAACCGTTAGCTAAAATAACCAAAGCAAACACTTCTAAGTTTATATGGAAGAACATCATATGTAGGTTTGAATTCCCCACTCAATCATTACAGACAACGGGCGATAGTTCGACAACAAGAAGCTCAGGGACCTATGTGAGGAACTGGGTATTAGGAAACACTTTTCCTTTCCTCACCACCCCCAGGCCAATAGCCAAGTCGAGTCAGCCAACAAGACTATAAAACATCTCTTAAAGAAGAAACTTGATGCATCAAATGGCGCGTGGGTAGATGAGCTCTCTCATGTGCTATGGGCTATCAGCACAACTAGTCGAATGGCAATAGGAGAAGCCCCCTTCTCATTGGCATATGGGGCTGAAGCCATGAGTTCGATTGAATTGGGTCTTTCTTTGCCTCCCCGCTTGCAATTTAATGAGATAACTAATGATGAGATAAGGGGTGCAAGCTCGACTTCCTTGAAGAAAGGAGGGATGACTCCCAAGCAAAGTTAGCTTCCTATCAAAGGAAAATGCCAAGGTACTACAACGCAAGAGTAAGGAAAAAATCATTCAGAAGAGGCGATCTGGTACTCAGGAGAGTTTTTCTATCCTCTAAGGAACTTGGAGTTGGCACACTGGGTTTGAATTGGGAAGGACCCTACCGTAGATCAGGCGACGTTAGACCAAGAACCTTCTTAATTGAGAATTTAGATGAGAATGTGTAGCTCCACCCCTGGAATGTTGAACACTTGAGAATGTATTATCAATAAAGGTCCTGACCATTGCTCGTGNCCCTACCGTAGATCAGGCGACGTTAGACCAAGAACCTTCTTAATTGAGAATTTAGATGAGAATGTGTAGCTCCACCCCTGGAATGTTGAACACTTGAGAATGTATTATCAATAAAGGTCCTGACCATTGCTCGTGTACCTCTTATGACTAATACATGTAACTTTTATTTTTAACTATAACAAGCTCATATGTTAAGTATGACAAGCTCATACCACTTTGGATCAATTACAAACAGCTATGGCAAGCCCATGCATTAATTCAAATATGAAAAGCCTACAAACGAACTTGCCTATATTACGTCAAACCCATTGGATTGTTAATGATTCATAAAATTGTGGCGAGCCCATTTATTGTCAATTCACTGATTAAAAATGACGAGCACTTATGTTATGGACGTTTGGTAAATTACAATTTGTGGCGAGCTCATTTATTGTCAATTCACTGATTAAAAATGACGAGCTCATATGTTGTGGACGTTTGGTAAAGTACAATTTGTGGTGAGCCTATTTATTGTCAATTCACTGATTAAAAATGACGAGCTCATATGTTATGGACGTTTGGTAAATTACAATTTGTGGTGAGCCCATTTATTATCCATTCACTTATTAAAAATGACGAGCTCATATGTTGTGGAGGTTTGATAAAGTACAATTTGTGGCGAGCCCATTTATTGTCAATTCACTGATTAAAAACGACGAGCTCATATGTTATGGACATTTAGTAAAGTACAATTTGTGGCTATCCCATTTATTGTCAATTCACTGATTAAAAATGACGAGCTCATTCATTATGGGCATTTGGTAAAGTACAATTTGTGAGGAGCCCATTTATGGTCAGTTCACTAATTAAAAATGAAGAACACATATGTTATGAACGTTTGGTAAAATAAATAGGGCGAGCTCATTTATTGTTAACTCATTGGTTAAAAATGATGAGCTCATACATATAAATAGGGCGAGCACATGAACAGTTAAGATCCATTCAGATTGAGAGTTGAAAAAAGCTCATCCATATAAATTCAAATCCATTACAAGGAGAAAGAAGAGGGAGCTATTACAAAAATGTTGCAAAAAATAAAGACCTAGCCTATTCGGCAGCATTTTGATTGGGCTCTTCCTCAGTACTCACCTCTTCCACTGAATCAGCTTATTCGACAACAGGAGTGGAAGTGTCATCTGACATAAACTCGCCCCTTAAGAAAGAAAGATCTGGGATGCATCACAGCGAGCCTATCAAAGACTTCATTGTACGAGACCCTCCTCCAATATATACCGAGGCTGTCGTACTCCTCCGTCTCATGGAAATGAGCAACATAATTCTTAATTGCTACTTTTCCCGCCCCACTCAACTGTTGCTTCAGATCGGCCACCTCAGCCCGTCAACCCTTCAATTGGAGCCTCAGCTCCCCCTTCTCCTCATTAACAGCCTCCAAAGTAGACAAAGTAATCCTATAGAGGTTGTAAGAGTTCTCCACTCGCTTCATCAAAGCATTCACCTCCACCTTGCAAAGGTGGACTTCCTTTTTCAATTCAACATTCTCCTTAGTAATTGCATCTACCCTTGACTCCGCCTCGGCCTGCTTAACCTTGGAGGCCTCCATGACTTCATTGGCTGAAGATGCCTCAGCCTTGGCCTTAGTCAGTTCTGCCTTGACATCCTTTGCCTTAGAAAGGTAATCCGTATTGAGTCCTTGCAGTTACCTCAGCTCCATTTAAACATTTAAAAAGAATGCTTAGGAGCGAGCCTCCACCATATGGACTGCATCGCAAGTCTCGGCGTACGAGGAAAACTTATTGGTCTAGTATTTGTGATGTATCCTCCCGAACCTCGACAGAAAGCATCTCCATCACTGTGGAGGAAATTTCATCCGACCTCCTCCCAAGGAAATTTTGAGCTTTTCCTTTAGAAGGCACATCATTGACTTCTTTCCCATGCCTTCGCTTAACAAGGCCTACCTCATCCTCTGCCACCTCCTCATCTACCATTTGCACTGAGGATATGGGTTCTGCTATAATATGTTGCCAGAGGGACTCTCCTATGGTTGTTTAGCATTTGAGGGGGAAGAGGAGGCTCGGTATTCTTTGTCAGAACTAACTTCCTTTTTGGTGGGTTCTCCAAAGAAGTTTTTCCTTCTTTCCCCTTTTCTCCATTTTCTCCATTCTTCTTTGGAGGAGGAGGAGGGTTTTCTTTTAAAAGTCTAGCTAGCTCGTTGCGCTGGCTCTTATAGGTCGAAGAGGTGAAGCCTTCGCCTATCCCAAGCTCCTATGAAAGAGCATATCCGGCTTGACACACATTTTCTTGTCATGCTAACCTGCGAATGAAGGACAAAGCGTCAATAGTCAAGCTCAAGAAAATAGCACATGATAAACGAGTTATAACTTTCCTTACCTTTATTATCCATCAATCCGTACGTAACAAACAAGTTCCACTTGCAGATGACGTTCTTGAAGGACCTCATCTCTGAAGGCAACTCATAATCGGCCTTTATAATCTTCCAATCAGATGGCTCGAGCTTGATTAACTGTAGCTGCACAAGATTTACAATAGGATAGAAGTTTCTGAAGAAAGGGATAGGAAAACTGGAGCATAAAATAGATGTTATTAGATAAGGGTTTGACCCACTATACTCATGGTACTGGATCGGCACGGTGATCTCTAAGACTGCATCTCCCTCTACTGTTTGCCAGCAACCCCTCACCCAAAACCATGAAGACTTCCAATTTTTAATAGAGATCGAGGTCCTTCAGATAAAGGAAGAATCCAGGACCTAGGGATTCATGCAATACCACCCCTTACAATCACTCCCCCACTAGAAGCTCAGGGTTGAAAAATGGTCTGAAAAATGTGCGGCGGCATATCCTCGCCAAGAATGATCTCCTTCCAAAGAAGAAAGGCCACTGCTAATTGGCTCCACGCATTTTGGCACTAGTTGGGTAGGAGCTAAGTTGTAATGCATAAGTATATACCTAAAGAACGGGTGTAAGGGCAGCTTCATCCCCCACCTAAGATGGTCTCGCTAACTGCTACACACTCTTCCTTAGGGAAACATGCCCTCTCCTTAGGGGTCGGCACAAACATCTCTATGTTATAAGGAATCCTAAACCTTTTCCTAAATTTCTCCAACTCATTCTCTTTAATATATGTGGCCACAATGAAGCTCCCACCTCACACTAAAGTCTGTAGGGCCTTCTTGTTTCATCCACGCACTATAAGGACCCTCCATGGCCTCCATAATCCTTTCAGTAGGGATTATGGGGGCCACGCCTACCTCGGCACAAATCAGTGCCATGTTTACTTTGGAAGATCCCCCAGACGACTTCTTCGAAGTGGAGGTCATTTCAGTATGAACAAAAAGGAAAACTTGGAGATATTTGAGTACTTACACAAGTCTTGGATTCGAGAAAGTAAAGAAAACGGAGTTGCTCGCCGGACAAGGGACGGTGGAAGCTAAAGGAAATTTCGATACTTAGACTTTAATTTTCGGAATGTGAAGAAAAAAGGAAAGTAGTAGGTTTTCAGCCTTATATATGCGTAATGAACGAACTCTCACTGTTGGATCTTTCTCCACGTAAATCTGGACCATCCACTTCTAATCTGACATGTCATGATAATTCCAAATGGCGCTTCATCAAAATTCAAACCAAGGGCCTAGATGGCGTCGTGCTAAACAAGCCTTATAAATCCACTTAGACCCTGCCAAATGTAATGTATCCTCATCATTACACATTAAATAAGCACGAAGCCCGATCCTAGAAAAACTGCCACGCCTCCCAGCTGTCCTCATTGGAAATCAGCGTCCCCCACAAATCATTATGGTACGCCACCTGGCAACCTCCAATGGCCTTACTTAGCATTTTAAAGCCTTATCACAAGATTCATCTCCCAAAGAGGCTCGATAAAACCTCCAATGGCCTCACTTAGCATTTTAAAGCCTTATCATAGGCTTTATCTCCCAAAGAGGCTCGGTAGGCTCCAATGGCCTCGCTTAGCATTTTAAAGCCTTGGCACAAGCTTCATCTCCCAAAGACAATCAATAGAACCTCCAATGGCCTCACTTAGCATTTTAAAGCCTTATCACATGCTTTATCTCCAAAAGAAGCTCGACAGATTCTCCGATGGCCTCACGTAACACTTTTTAGCCCTATAATGGCGTTCAACTATCAAATAGGCTCAACCTTTTACCTCCAGAGCCTCGTCATGTACCCCTCAACCTCCATCGCTAGTTTTAAGTAACCTAGTCATCTTCTTTCTTAAGACTAGCAAGTCCACGCATTATATTAATAATCACACCTAGACTTTGGGGACTGGTGTTACTCATATAAATAATGTCTCCCTACGAGGCGTATTTGAGGGCCCCTACCTTACGTGGCAACATAGATGACCTTGTTATGAGCAGGAGCGATAACCTCTCGTATGAACAGAAATTTGCCCGACCCTATTTGAATCGATCCCTATGTAGGAGCCGGATTGGGCGAGGTGATGGAGAGATCTTTAACCGATCTTGTGGAGAAGTGATTAACAAGACACTTCGCTGCCAACGCCGTCTCTATACACCTACACGGTTAAATCCCACTTGCATAAACTAGGGCTTATTGATGTGTCTTAGCATTTATTGCCATGATTGACTAATTGATTGATGCGTGTAACAAGAAAGGCTAGTCAATCTGATAAAACCATGTGCCTTATCATCTAACAGACCTTGTTCCCATTTACTCAAGTATAAAAGCCCACACTTAGTGCCATTTAAGGTTAATGTGAGTTTAGACTCTTAATCCAATATTCTTGCTGCATATACTCCTCTTATTCTACCTGAAATCGGCCCTCCTTTATAAGCAGATTTAGCTTATGAGGACACGAGAAGCTTTAGGGATCTGTTGGCTACGTCATTGATACAATTTTTGAGGTCAATAATAAACATGGAGAGAAAGAAACATAGATGATCGATGCATTTCAAATATGAGATATTTAAAGAATGCATGTTGTTGATCCCAAAAAATGAATCAACAGATGCCGGGCCCACTCACACCATGTCAAGTACGATTCCAGGGCGTTCTTACCGGAATAATGGCGGTAACAAGATTGAAATGGACATGGGAGGTACATTACGGTGAGAGACATATCATGTTCAGGCTCCGACGGGTAGAATGTGATCAATTGCACTAACAACAATCACTGAACAAAATCCAAATTCATTCATATAACGATAAACGGGAATATATGGAAGGATAGATGAAAATGTTAATATCTTTCTTTCAAGAGTTTGTGTATTCTCTTAATGTATGAGTGTCGGTTTTGTTATCTATCATCCAACCTCCTTTTCATTACAATGTAGATTTATTTATACTATACTGGCCGATGTGGCTGTTAGATCTAAATTATGTGGCCTTATCTCCCTTACTAAGGCCTCACATCACGGTCTATTCATACCATAAATGCGTTGACAAGGGGGTCAACCACCCTATACAATAAATATGAAGTCCATGCATTACATAAATAAACATGCATTGACTTGGGAGACTTCTGTTACGCCTCTTTTCTGAGGCTCCACAAAAAGTTGCCACGTGGAGGAACTCGTGGCAAGCGGACCCACGAGGCATAACGTGGTAGGAAAAATCTTAAGGGCGACATAAGGATAGCATACTGAAGGTCCTCATTGCAGCACCGAGGTACTTGAAGGAAAGAACCATTTGCTGAGGCACGAGTTGGCACGCTGATGAAGAAGTGGGTAAGCGCCGAGGCTGTTCCCTTTATGGAGCCACCTCCAATGACTTATTGGAGGTTCTCAAGTTCGCCTGATATTCAAGATGCCAAGGTTGTCCATCACATTAGATTTGGAGATCTCTTAGAAGTGACTGATGTAATACTTGTAATAAAGTTTGACAGTATGCCAGCCTATTGTTTTCTCTACAAAGTGCTTCTGCACACCGAGGCATCTATCCATATGTCCGAGGTCCTTAAGCAATTGAAGCATATGAGAGGATCTGATGCCTATAAATCCACATTTATTTGATAAGAACAAAGGATTTTTATTAACTTGCATGCTCTTTGAGAGTCACGAGGCACTTTTAATTATAGCGCCTCAATGATTTGATGTTGAGGCATATTCCTAAGAAAGGACAGCTGAGATGGTACAACTTTCAATACACGCAACTGTTATCGCATTTAATGCGTAATGATGGTTGTCCTCCACGTTTCGTACAACTTCTAAGTGAGAAGTGGGATGCATTTCTCACGTTAAGATATACACCACCAAATATGCAGAATCAGATGGGATGAGTGGCTCAGATTGAAGCCCCAGAATGTATGATTAGATGGGCAGAATCCAAATTCGACGGTTGAGATTGAGCATGCCTGTCTATAAAAGGGGTGTATATTTTAGAAGGATTTTCTTTTCTACTTTTGGACGAATCTTCGCTTCTCTTTTCTTCAAGGCTTTTCTAAATCTTCTTGACTTATCCGTTTTTGAGAATTTTTAAATGATCTTTTCTCCTTAAGTCTTTTTAAGAAAAAGGATAGTAATTATCTGCAGCCTTCTTTTAACTTATAAGAATTTGCTTTTCTTATTTCTCATACTCAAAGCAATTGCGTGTAATGGCTTCTTCAACTTTTGTTGTGGAGGAAGTGGACATTTGTAGGTTGGCGAATGAGATGCGGGTAGAAATTATAGATACTGCCGACCTTGTTAGGGCCGTCGAGGCTGGGTGAGGGACTTCTGTTTCGGGGTGCGATGGGACAGCCCGGGGGGCCACTAAGATCCCTTCCTCTGTAAACCCTACCTATTTGGCGAATCTTAGGGAAAAGTATAGGATTCCTTACAACATAGAACTCCTTGACCCTTCTCCTAATGAGTGAGCATGTTATCCTAGGCCTAGCTGCGTCGCCATTAGTGAGTATTTGTTGAAAGATGGCCTTCGTCTACCCATCCATCCTTTCTTTAGGGCAGTCCTTAGGCTTTAAGGGCTGGCCCCTACCCAATTCGTTCCCAATGCTTTGGCCCAACTAGTAGGCTCCTACTTCCTATGGAAGAAAGCCTCGTTGGATAAAGACATGTCTCTGCATATCTTCCAAACTGTTTGCCAACCCAGGTCCTTAGGGAAAGGGGATTCCAAGGGGTAGTACTCACTATGTCCTTGGGAGTCTCACTCTCCTTTCATCCTAGGTCTGCCGACCTCCATAAAGAGATGGAAGGAGACTTGGTTCTGGGTTAAGGGGAAGTGGCAGGAGTATGAGGGTAACCTCGTTCACCACGTTAAAGTTCCTACCTTATATTCCGATACTAGTGAATGCATTTCTTGTTTATATAATCCTTTTGAACTGACGAGGTTTGATACTTATCCTCTTTTGTGTTTGTGTTGCAGGGGGTTGAACGATTCGAATTTACTGAGTGCGGTTGGGACACACTTTCCCAAGTGCACAAAAAGTCATCAGCTATTCGCGACTTTGTCCATTTAATTCAGACAACCCGCTATTTTGAAGATTTTGGCTTGATGGCGAGGAGAGGTAAGATATACACACGCCGATGTTACCAGCCGTATCACCTTTGTGAATACTTCGGTGATATTCATTTCCTTTATTGCAGATAATTTGAACAAAAAGAAGTCCCATACCCCCGACATGGCCACTATCCTAGCGGCAACATCCACTTTCGGAAACGGGATGAAGCCCTCATTTGCTGAAGGAAAGCAGATGAAGGATAAGATAGAGAGGGTCAGCAAAGAAGCTACCTCTTAGGAGGAAGGACAACCTCCCCTGGTTGATAAGGGGAAAAATGTGGTGGTTAAGAAACCCAAGAAAAAATTTAAGGTATCCACCACTAGGGTAGGTAGCTCAAACGACATACCTCCTCCTCGGTCAGATGTCCTTACTGGGGAGAAACTTTTGGCAGCTTCTATCGCTGCCAACTCGGGGGGACAAAAGAGGCTTGCTCAGTGGCGTCTTTGAGGCAAGAACCTGCTAAGAGGACGAGGTCCACAGATGCATCTTCTGCTTCAGAGGTCCCCTGGGGATAGGTGCCTCTGGCCACACGCGATGATGAACTAGTTGACAAGGCCCTCGCCCTTCTTTCTCCAAAAATACAAACTACCACTACAACATTTCATAAGTACTAGATGGACAAGTGGCAAACCTTCGTTGAGAAGAATGATGCCGTCGACATCGTGGCCACAATGGTTTCTCAGGTGGGGAGGTCATTTGGTGTTGCCATTGAGGTGGAGGCCCTCTTCAAAAACCTTTAGAATAAAAATTAAGGTTTCACCGATAAGGAGTTTCAAGTCAAAGAGGCTGCCAACAAGGCGAAGGCGGAGGTGGAGACCTTGATGAAGAATGCTGAGGAATGGTCTGTGAAACTCGCTTTTGCCTTAGCAGAAATTAAAAAACTAAAGAAGGCTGACTGCTTCTTCAGCATACGTCCCTTCTTCAAGTGCCTTAGGAGAATTTCCTTGTTCAGGAAGGTCGTCCATAATAGCATCGGTAATGATGGTATTAACAATCTTTGGTTCCACCTTTCGTAGGGAATTAGAGTAGCACTCCCGAGCTCCTTGTTGGTCCCCCCGAAATGTAGTAATGCTGTTTCCAGTTGGGAACTTCATGCATAGGTGATGGATGGAGGTAACTACCCATAACTCCTTCAGGGCGGGTCTTCCATGTACCCCGTGATAGGCAGATCGATTATCAACCACTAGGAATTCCATGAAATGATGGGCAATCAGAGGCTCAGTTCCCAGCACTATCGCTAGAGTAATTTTACCTCTTGAGATGATACTATCTCCAGTAAACCCATATAAGGGGGAGGTCATAGGAGTTAATTCGTGATCGACTGTCATTTTATCGAAGGTAGTCCCGAAGATAATGTTNGAGCTCATAGGAGTTAATTCGTGATCGACTGTCATTTTATCGAATGTAGTCTCGAAGATCATGTTAACCAAACTCCTATTATCCACCAACATTCTTTTGAGGCCATTCCGGGCCACAACAGTCCTTATTACTAGGGCGTCACAATGTGGGTAATGTACTCCCACCATATCCTCATGGGTGAATATGATTGGTGGGATTGTTTTCCCGACTGTGGAGTGGTTAACTATGTAGCTCGTCATGGGAAGGTCGCTTGCTTCTCTTGCATAGTTCTTTTGTGAGTTCCTGGACTCCTCCCCAACGTGGGGGCCTCCAATGATTGTATCAATTTCTCTGATGGGCTCTGGCTCAGCGTTATGCGGAGGACTTTGTCTTTGTCGTTGACCCTCTCTAGGCCTTTCGATGTCATTTTCTCTTTCCTTTGAAGGATTGCTGCGATTGGAACGACATTGTTCCTTTGCCCTGGATTACTGATTTGGTCTGTATAGAGCATTCCTTTGAAGGCATGTTCCTCGATTCTGGGCCTGGGAATGTCTTATGGTATCCCAACAATTCTCTATTTGATGACCATGAGATTGATGAT